>JAHFWL010001136.1:0-54451 GCA_021292165.1 Shinisaurus crocodilurus
TCTGTAGGAAAAATAGTATCTCGTGGAAGTGTTATATAGTTGTGGAGGAAGGTTTTCTTCACAATAGTATACATGTATATTGCTCTGAGGCAAAGCAAATTTGCCATGATATTGCTCTGAGGCAAAGCAAATTTAAATAGTCAGATGTTGCAAGGAGTGTTGCCAAGCCTACACCTGGAGCCCTTGTCTGCAAGAGCCCCTCAGGCTGGGCATTAATGGCAACATCCACTGTGGTGTTTGACTGACCCATTTGCCCATTCCTTTTTGCATTTTCTTTATCAAACAGACCATGTGGTAACAAGATAGAAGGTGCATCCCAAATACCTTGTTACCACATGATCTATTTGCAACAGAAAATGTGAGAAAAGGAGGGCAAATGGGGATTGGATTGTCAGTATTTTTCCTGCAGGGCCTTGTGCCTTCAACTGTTTTTTTGCAAGCAGAAATATCACCACCACCACCCCAAACTTCCATTGCTGAATTTCTGCTTCAGCAGCTTCCTCCCTAGGCCCTCCCCTTAAAAGCAGTGAAAAGTTTTTAAGCTGATGGGAGATAAGAGCTTTCCCCTGCTCCATTTCTTTCTGTGCAGTAAGGAAAAGCTATTACCGTATCTCCAATCAGCTACTGATCAGAGATAAGAGCTTTTATCTGCTGGGGGGGGGCAGGACCTGCAGAAGAAGTGCAGAGGAAGGGAACGCATTGTATACATACTTCAACAGGGGTTCTCTGTTACTATTTTACGGCTACAACCCCTAGCACACTTACTTGGGGGCAAATTGCACAGAACTCAGTGTGACACACTTCTGAATAATATACATAGAATCTGGCTGCAAGGGCCCCAGATCTGAAACTTGACATTATTCATTTTTCTTTTTTGTTTATCTGTGTGCCTTGTATTTTTATTGTAAGCCTGCAGGCCAGGTTGTGACTTCTTAATCTTTTGTACAGTGCCTAGGCTTTTTGGCAATTAACTAATAACAAATACCGGTAGTATGATAATCCATTATTAATCCAGATGGGGAATGCCTACAGGCCAGAGGTTCCCATGTCTGTTCTAAGGTGCAGCTCTCACAAGGCAGACGGCATAATAAAATAACATTGTATATAAACAACAATTTTAAAACCAATTACAGCACAATAAAAGGCAACAACAGCAACTTAAAACCAGTACATTGGCCAGATCATATAACAAACAGTTCAAACCAATCTAAATTGGTATCAGAATCGCAACACCAGAACCTTAGGAAACAGTAACCCAAAACAAGTGTCTTTAAGACTTGTTTGAAGGCTGCACTGTAGGGATCATAGGAATCAGTAGGAAGGGAGTTCCATAATCAAGAGGCACCACTGAGAATGCCCTGTCTCTTGTGCCTGTCAGCCTAATAGATTTTATAGGCAGGCAAACAAGCATGACCTCCAATAATGAACACAGGCAGGGTCATATGGGTAAAGGTGGTCCTTCAGATAACCTGACTACAATCCATTTTAGGGCTTTAAAGGTTAACACCAGCACTCTGAAATGGGCATGGAAACATACCCAGAAGCAGTGCTGATTTGATTTCCAGAGTTATTTTCTTGGCAGATAACAACTAAGTTGGATTTCAACCTTGGACAGAACTATTTACTTATTTTTAACATTTATATACCACCTTATCTGCTAAAAAGTCATCAAGGTGATGTATAGCAATAAAACCCTGCAACAATAAAAACAAGTACATTAAAAACAGTAAAATATACAAACTAGATGTTTTTAGGTAACTAGGTTGTCTCAGCAGATCCTTGGTCACAAACCTGCATTTGCTGAGGTAATGAGAACCCTGACTCAGGGCACCTAATTCCTCCCATATGCCAATTCTCACCTGCAAATGCTCATCTGGGCTCACTTCTGGTTAGAGAAAAGCTTTAAAAGTGCATGCTAGGGATATTTTGAAAGTGCAATCTAAGTGTGAGGGAAGGGTTAAACAATAAGTATCTCTTTGGCCACTGATTTCTCCCTTGCTCTCCTCCCACCCCTTGGTTAGCCTTAACCAGAAAAAAAGCAGGGGTTGAGAACTTGCCTGCACCACACAATGTCTAGGTTCCGCCCTTTGTGTAGATTTCATAGATCATAGAGTTGGAAGGAGCCTACAAGGCTATCGAGTCCAACCCCCTGCTCAATGCAGGAAACTAGAGGAGGGGTCTCCCATCCAGTAAACAACCAGGCTTGACCCTGCTTAGCTTTCCACACCAGACACATGCAGCTTCTTTCCTTCTGATAGGGGATTAGGGTATTCACCACTTACCACCAGATAAAAATGAGCAAAAGCTGAACAAAATGAGTGAAAAGGAATGGGGGCGGGATTTAAATGATGATAGATTTAAGGTCGGAAAAGGTAGAACTATAGACCAGCATGTGGCAGTGACCCGTATTACTTTGGGGACAAATGTGGTGCCAATAAAAATAATGCTAATTGCAGCAGTAAATACCAGGCAAAAATGCCAATGAGATGCTGTGTGAGCTTCTGAGAATTTCTGCTTGCCCACAGGGCTGCTAATAAGTTGTGTGTGAGTCTTTTTGAGGCATTCCTGCCTAATCCTCTGATATTCTTGATCTCCAGATAAACATGTGCCAGTTGCCTTATTTCTCTGTTGTGAACTAAATCCAAATTAGATTTTAAATGTAAAAGATCTACAGCACAATCATGTCCCTTCCATATATGCTCAGAGGTGCATGTATGGGATGGGATCCCTATATGGCTGTCATCCCTGTTGGAGGAATCCTCAGAGGAGGAGGAGCTCCCAGAGATAAACAGACTGTCAAGGAACAGCCCATGGCAGGGGAGGCTGAGACCTCAAGGGAGATGGCTGTGGGTCCATCCCCACAAGAGGAGGGAAACAGGCGGAGGCTGGGTGACCACCTAACCCCTTAGAGTACTGTTGTCTCAAAAGGCAGGCCAGTAGGGTTCCTTAGAGAAGGCGTGCTTGGATCAAGGAGGACTTCTCAAGAGGAAAGGTGTCCTTGGAGCAAGGCCCCTCCTCATGAGTAGGACTGTTTCCAGACCGCCTGTAATGAACTGCAACTGAGCCCTGGGTGGGCCTCTGGAAGTTCTGGCTATATAAGCTTTCAGTCAGAGCTCATTCATTGGAGCAACAGTTACCTCTGCTCCTAGTGTCTTGTACCTCTGATTTTGATCTGTGGCTGAACCTTTGGTGCTATTGACCCTTGGACTCCAGATTCTTGGACTGTGTTTTGTTTGACTACTATGTTTTGACCTCGGCTGCACATCAGACCATTTTAACAGAAACCATCTACTTGTCTGGTAATACTATGCTTTGACCACTGCCTGATCCTGACTACTTCTGCCTTAAACTGATCATATACGGGATTGATATCTCTGTGCTTGAGCTTGCCTGTTATTGACTTGCCTTTGGATTGCCCCTTAAATTTGCCCTAATACTGAGTCAGGCCTAGCCAAATCAGGACGACAGTGACCTTTACTGTTTTTCAAACAGGAGCCACTTTGGGCCCAGGCATCACCACTTGGGGGCCTTTCCTGGGTTGTGGGGGGTGTCTCTCCTCTTCCTACCCTGGTCAAGTGCCAATACTGTGCACCAGACTTGGCTGAAGATGTTTTGGGGGCTCTCCTTGCCATTCCCACCATCCAGGGAAGGCTTCGCCAGTCAGATATCCAATCACCAGACAGGCAAATTCTGACAGGCTCACGGCCCTTGGGTTGGAATGGAGCCTTCTCATCACTGAGTGTTCTTCTCTACTCAGTGCTGCAAAACCTCCCGTGCAGGCACACATTGCTCTCTCTCTCCTCTATTTCAGCTGTGCATTGTGTGCCCCTCCAACAGCTGCATGGTGGTCCACTGCAGCTAGCCAGGCACATTGCTCTTTTCCTCTTGGGTTTCTCCCTCAACACATTGCTCCTGTGTTCTCCTCTTCCCTACCACAGCCACCTTACAGCTGAAGAGCAGCAAGTCTCCCTACTCCCCAGCCATGAAGCCGCCTCCAGTAATCCCAGATTACAGCAGCTGGCCCACTGCTAAATAATAATAATAATAATAATAATAATAATAATAATAATAATAATAATATAAAGCTAGACAGCCCCTGTTGAGTAAGCAGCTACTACAAAGGGAGAGAGGGAGCTGCACTTGAGGTGGCTGGGAGCCGCCCTTGGACCTTGCATTGGAGAACACTGCTATAGGGCTCGGTGCAGTCCTTTAACTTCCCACATCTCCCCTGCTAGCCCTTGCCTAGGCATGCATGAAGTGCTGGCACAACATGGTCAACTTGGCCATTACTTACTATGGGATCACTGATTGCTGATTGTGAGAACCTTACCAGCAGCCCCATTGGCCCCAAGGCTCCAGCATGCTGTCTAGCCTTCGTGCATGCTATTAGCATGAATCAAGAGTTGCCAGGTACCGACTGAGGTACTTATCTTTACCTTTCAGAGCCACATAAAAGGGCACATTTAGTCATGTGCCACATTTACCCATCAGAATGTTGCAGTGAGAAAAAAGCAGCACCTGGTAGATTTTTTAAATGAGCATTTTATTTTATTAATCCATACATATTGGTTTGGTTCACATGTAATGACAACCCAAAACTTTTTTTTTTAAAAAGTGGGTTGCTGCGAACAAGGCAATGTGCCAGCACACAATTTGTTCTTGGGTTGTTTTTCTGGCTTGTTGGAGGGTCCCAGAGGTCCCAGTTCACACATCACACCATACAAACCACAGACAGAAGGTCAGCAAGCGAGCAGGTGCACTGTATGCTGCCTCATTCACAACCACCCACCATTTTTAAAAAAATTGTCTTTACATGCTAACCAGCCCATTGTCATATCCAGAGATTCAAGAAAACATTCAGCATAAGAAAAGATACCAAAGCACTGCAATTTTTGTCAATCAAGGGTAGGTCATGTGACACTCATGGGTACCAATGCACCTCTGTACACCATTTTTGGTGCCTGGCAAGGTGCCGATTCATCTCACTTAAAAAAAAATAACAATAATAAATTTTCTTACCAGCAGCTAGGCTCACTTCAAAGCAAAGTGAGGGCTTCCTGCAGCAGCTGCCATCTTAATTTCCTGTGGATGCCTCTAAGCCAGGGCGCTCCAACCTTGGGTCCCCAGATGTTTCTGGACTACAGCTCCCAGAATCCCTTGCCATTAGCCATGCTGGCTGGGTATGCTGGGAGCTGTAGGCCAGCAACATCTGGGGACCCAAGGTTGGAGAGCCCTGCTCTAGGCTATACTACCCATACCTCCCATGATAGCCATTTTGTGGTGGTGTCCAGGACCGTTTCTCACATTCCCAAATGTGCCCACAAGCACATAAAGGTTGCCTACTCCTACAGTAGATCCTCCCCTAGTCCATATGTGATACATCCTTTTTTTACCCAGCCAACTATCCCCTTCCCATGCTCTAGCCCAGTGGTTCTCAACCTTTTTGCTCCATGCACCCTCTTCATTATATGTCAGAATGTCATTCCCCCTTCCAAGATTGTCTGACTTAATCTATGCCATACAATAAGGTGTGCTGTCCTGTAGATTATGTATAATCTGTAGAAATGTAATTTGTAGAAGGATCAGTATTCCAACAGTTTGAGTCTGTGGTCCCAAATCCCCCTCTGAAACCCTAAAATTCCCCCCTGGGGGGAATTCTCCCCCCCCCCGTTGAGAACCCCTGCTCTAGCCCAACACTACAATTCAAGAAATACACAAATCACAATATGAAATTATATCAAAAAGAAACTAAAATAGAAGGGAAAAGAGAAACTTCTGGGGGGAAATGAAGAATAATGAAGAATAATCTAATTTCAGTTAGCATTCACGAATTCATTTTAAGAGCAAGTGACCATATAGTACATAAAACTATCAAGCACATCTCATCTTTTTATAAGTCACCCATTCCTTGGCTGCCAAACAAGAAAGTTCTAGGCAGTCATGAATCTCAAGTGAGGTAGTTGCTTTTTAATGCAGAAGAATATTTCCTTGGCTGCTCTAAAAGCTCTGCAGAGCCAGGCTGCCTCGTGAATCAGCTATGCTCATGTTATTGGTATATAACCTAAATAGCATATGAAAACACAAAAAAGCCAGTGTGGCGTAGTGATGAGAGTGTTGGACTGGGACGTGGGAGATCCGGGTTCTAGTCCCCGCTCAGCCATGAACTCACTGGGTCAGTCACTGACTCTCAGCCTAACCTACCTCACAGGGTTGTTGTGAGGATAAAATGGAGAGAAGGAGGATGATTATGTAAGCCGCCTTAAATATAACAAATAAATAAATAAAATTACATAGGCAATTTATTTATCTCTAATATTTATTTGCAGCCCCATAGCCGAAAGCTCTCAGGGCAATGCACAATAGAAACAAAGATAAGACTGATGTTTCAAAAACAAGAACAGCACAACAATCAATTAACAGCAACAGAGGCTAGAAACAGGCATCAGAAGAACTAAGACTATAAGGGGGGGGGGAATTAAGGCACCGTGTAACAGCAGAGATACAGAGGTTTAAAATGCCTGAGAAAATGGAAAGGTATTTGCCTCGTGCCAAAAGGATAACAAAGTAGGTGCCAGGAGGACCTGGGGAGGGGCCATGGCTCAGTGGTAGAGCATATGCTGTATGTGCAGAAGGTCCCAGGTTCAATCCCAGGGATTTCCAGGTAGTGCTGGAAAAATTCCTGCCTGAAATGCTGGAGAGCTGCTGCCAGTCAGTGTCAACAATACTGGGCTAGATGGACCTGTGGTCTGGCTCAATATGAGGCAGCTTCCTACATTTCTATGAGGGTATCGATAACTAGGAGCGTGAGTTACCACCGGAAAGGACGGCTGCCAAGTAGCCACCTGCCGAATCTCGGCATGTAAGAGCACTTGGAGCAGGGTTTCCAAGGATGATTTCAGGGCTTGAGTAAAAATATATGGGAAGAGGTGCTCCTTCAGATAGACCCCAAACTGTGAAAGGCTGCATAGGTTAGCACCATCACTATGAATTGGGCCCAGAAACAAACTGGGAGCCCCTGAAGCGGATGCAATACTGGTGTAATGTGATCATTGAAGTTTCCAGACAGTCTTCAAGGGCAATCCCACATACAACACATTGCAATAATCTAAATGGGGGGGGCGGTTTACCAGGGCATGGCTTACTGAACCAGGCTGTCTCCATCCAGACAGGGTCATAGCTGGCATAGCAGCCTAAACTGGTAGAAGGTCCTCCACAGAAGACACTTGTGCACGATAAGCACCCCCAGGAGTGAGCAACACATGGGCCCACAGTCATCCTGCACCCCCCCCCCCAGGTCTTAAGTGTGCCCTTTGCTTACCCCTTCCCTCGAATCTGTGGCAGTGGCAAAATAATTGGCTGTTTGCCACTGAAATTCAGTGGCAAACCACCAACTTTTGCCATTGCCAACACCAAACTTCTGCAGTGTAGCGTCCGGGGGTTGAAGTTGCCAACCCCTATTTTAGAGGAAGTGGAAAGGCAGGATATACATTATATAAGTAAATATGTGCAGGTATCCTAAAAGAAGGCATAGCTGCCTGGAACCCTGAACAGAAAGACTCCACACTGCAACACTGTGTTGCAAGTACTGCTTGTCACCTTCTAAACTGAGAGATCCTGTGGCTAACAGGTAGGAGGAATTCCTTGCAAAATTCCCCCAGAAAGAGTAGGAGAAGAAGAAATTCTATAATAGTTTCTACTGAGGGCTGAATTAATAATTACCTCTCGCTGCCTTTGCTTGGAAGTAAATCTGTGTGATAAGTAAGTATAATTAAGATTGCAGTCTAATTTTCAACATTTACTTGTAAGGAAATCCCACTTTATGACAATGCAGGGATTTGAGTACTTGAAGCTGAAAATCCAAATGGCACTCCATTATGGTAAATATAAAAATAACGGACAATTTGCTCCCCTTTAAGGTACTTGGACAAATGCCATTTGAGATGGGCTGCATTACCTTTCCTAACGGTAGAACTAGTCATTTCCCCAGAGTAAATTTGTGGCTTGCTCCCAAGTAAGTGTGCAAAGGTTGCAGGCACCATTTAATCTCAGTTACCTTCTACGGCAGGGCTCTCCAACCTTGGGTCCCCAGATGGTGCTGGCCTACAGCTCCCAGCATACGCAGCAAGCATGGCTAATGGCAAGGGATTCTGGGAGCTGTAGTCCAGCAACATCTGGGGACTCAAGGTTGGAGAGCCCTGTCCTATGGAATGTTTATTCCTGGCTCTGGACCCTCATTGTAGAAGGCATAGATTTCATAATAGAGTTGCAAGGAGCCTACAAGGCCATCGAGTCCAACCCCCTGCTCAATGCAGGAAACTAGAGGCGGGGTCTCCCATCCAAGTAATAACCAGGCCTGACCCTGTTTAGCTTTCCACGCTCAGACAAGCTGAGCCAGCGTAAGCCACGGGCCTGATATGTTTGAGGTTATTACAACTCTAGCTTGTGATGTGTAATGGTTAGAGTGTCAAATTAGTACAGACGGCACCCAGGTTAAAATCCCCATGAAGTTCACTGGGGTTAGTCCTTGGGCAAGTCACACACACTGGGCCTAACCTACCTCACAGGGTTGTTCTGAGGATAAAAGAACTTTTGTGCTAATTGTGGCCCTCCAGATGTTTTGGCCTCCAACTCCCATCACCCCTCACCCCTCACCATTGTACTTGTTACAGCTGATGGGAGTTGTAGGCCAAAACATCTGGAGGGCCACAAGTTGCATACCTCTGCGCCACACTGAGTTCCATGAGAAATGGCAGGACAAAAATTAATAATTAAAAGAAAAAACTTCCAGCCATGTCATCCTAGCTCATTTTTTTTAGTATTTATCTAGAGAACAATGATTTTAATCCACTGTGTCGTTAAAGAACTGATTTTGTTGCCCATACGGTGCCTGATACATAGTTGGTGCTTAATGGGATGGAGATGGGGGGGGGGGGAGTGTCAAGATAATTATATTATAGAAACTACCCAGAGCACAGAAGTTGAGATTTCCCAGGGTGCCTTGATAATAGATAAAATACTGTGCAACTGTGAAGTATTAGATCACATGGACTGTAAAAAGTCTGAGTTTGGAGACCTAAGAGACAAAGAACGTGTCAACAGTAATCACACACTCATTTCTCATGATCTTATGACTAGCCTCAGTCTGAATATGCACAATATGATCTGCAGACTATAAACAGCTTGTGTCTAGCCTCTGGAAATGCATACTTTTAATTTAAGTTTAAAAAACGATAACAGCTTGAACTTTCTGATAACTCTTTGCCACATGCAATACTTGCTTTCACCAACTTTTCACCAACAAGGAAGGCTAAATTTACCTCATGCTAGTTTGGGAAATGTTTCTTGTTACTGGTTTTCAGTTTGCCAATAACAAGATATTCTTCCATGTACAGTATAGATCTACATGGAGACTTCAAATGTTCTGTGATGTGTGTGATATTCTTCTAATGTATTTTCCTTCCAGTCACTTAATTGTGCCCAGTTTGGCTTCTGCTGACTCATTTTATCTAGTGCTCCACCTTTAAATAATCGCCAACTTTGCTAATGACTTTGATTACCATGTTTCTCTTAATTTCTGATCTCTACCTCACAAGGGACCCATGTGTTCCAATCTGTGCTGGAGAGAGATCTAAGTAACTGCTAGATTTGGGGAAAGAGGCACTATTTTTTTTCCTGGTTCCAGTAGCCTCTGAAACCTAAAATCATTTCCCACCTGGTGGAGACTAATCTAATTTAGGTTGCAATCCTCAATTAGCTCAGACATGGTGGTGGTGGTGGAGCTTTAGAAACATAGGAAATTGCCACTGGTCCATCTTGCTCATTACTGTCAATACCAACTTACAGTAGCTCTCCTGGTTTCAGACAGGAATGTTTCCCAGACCTACCTGGAGATGCTGGGGATTGAACTTGGGACCTTTTGCAAAGCATGTGCTCTACCACTGAGCTATGGCTCTTCCCCTAAAACCCCCTGGGTTTACCCAGGTGACAAGTAGATTTTCACTCTCAGGTCATGGAACACTTCTCCAGAGCAGCAGTACCAACTGCCAGTAGTGACCGTTGGAAAAGGTACTGCAGAGTGGGATGGACTGGGAGGGAAGCAGAACTCAGTCACAGGTGATGATGGTATCTGGAGATACAGAAAAGGCTTTTCAAACTGTATTCTGGGCAGTCCTGAGGTTCCTCAGATATTTGTCAGGGCTCCTCAGTGAGTTGGCAAACATCCCTAAAAGACAGCCTGCCCAGCAATAATGATCTTGCCTGCAAAGGTTATGTTCCAGTTATGTTATGTTCCAATTTACAGGCTGATGTTAGGCCCAATAAATCTGGCCAGTGCCCTACATTAACCTTAGAATATACCCCAGAATCCCTAGCAATGCACAGGAATTCCATGGCAGACATTCAGGGATAAGCAGATAAGTCAACATAGAAAGGCTTCCTTCAAAGTAGAAAACCTGAAAAATGCAGTGAGGTTTGAGGTCAAATGTGTGGTCTGACAAGGACTAGCTGGATACCCTTGGGCAAGTCTCAGACATATATCTTGTCTGCAAAGTGGAAGAAATAATGACTACAGCTGGGCCAAACATTCCATCCAGGCAAATTCCGTGGTGTTCGCAGGTCTTTCTAGGAATGAAAGATTGGGAGGGGAGAAGGTGGGACCAAATTTGTGGTGAGGAAAGTACTTACAAACTCATAATGATGTGGTGCAAAGACTTCTTTCTTTTCAACATTTAACAACACTTCAGCAGCTTGGCTGAGCACCAGCTGGCAGCACAGCTCCACCTGCTTTGGAAATGGGTCCGCAAATGCCCCTGGAAGACAAAACAAGATGATGTTGTGTGGTTACCATAGTATTGTACTGACAAATATGGCTGTTCCCATGAGCAGCTCATGGAGGCAGCCATCTTTTTTTCAGTACTATGCCATGGCAACCACACAACGCCATCATGTTTTATCTTCCAGGGGCATTTGCAAACCCATTTCTAAAGCACACAGGACCTTTGCTGATGGCTGGTAGCATGGTTAAAAGTGGGGGGAGGTAATAAGCCCTTGGACCACCTCATAATGGATTTGCAAATACTCTTCCTCCCTTGAAAATCTTAAGAATTCCCCCACCCTTCCTAAGAATGTCCCCACATTTCCCAAACCCTGATCAGAAAGAAGGTCCAACCAAAGTGAGGAGGGAGACTTTCACCAGCCCTATTACTGACTGTGCAGCCTAATCCTGTACATATTTACCTGGAATTAAATCATACAGATTTCAGTAGGACTTACACCTAAGAAAGTGTGCATAGGATTGCAACATTAAATGTTTGTTGAAATAGCAAAACTAATTCTTTAGAAAATCCAAGCTAGACATACCTTTCATTGGTGAGTGGAACATTTCTGTAGATCTCTTCAGAATGAGAAACTGTAAGTGCTATCTTGGCTTTAGCAAAGGGCAGCTCTTCATTTTAATTGTTCAGGCCATAGGCTGCAAACTAAATGCTTCACTGGTACTGGTTGCTTCTAGTTCACGTGAAGTGCTTTGAGGACTGGGATGGCTGTTTCCTTTTTAGGAAACATGCCCTCTGCTTTAGTGATTCATTCACCCCTCTGGAATGACTCCAACAGTAGCCACAGGAAACATCTGTGGTTATAGAACTAACTGAATTAGTTACAGTTAGTTCTATAATGCACTGAGGCATTCAACCCTTCTGAGGTCCATTACTGATACTAAAATTTACCCCGAAGAAGCAAAACAGACAGTCTCCAGTTTGCTTTAATAATTCAAAGACACACATCTCAATGTTAGTGCTAAATTGAGAAACAGCCTAAGTTTTTTTCCCCAGGAGAGGAGTGCTGGATCCAGAGGCCCAAATTTTCAGCAAGTGTAACCAGCAGCAGGATGCTGAGGAGGGTATTCAGGTTTGGAAGTGGGAAATCGATTTGGGGTGCATCAGGAGTGAAGGTGACATGGCCTCCCACTTTGTTTTGCCTATGCAGTATAATAGATGCTGCAGGTCGTACCAGACAAGGCACACACAAGGAGAAGGGTTGGCTTTCTGCCAGGTCTGAGGACGTTCAAAGATAGCACCACATTTCAGGATGTTCCCAGGTTAGGAGATGGGTTTTGTTAGAGTTGGACTCAGCAGTTGGAACCCCCTGGGCCAAGTCCGTCATAGGAACACAAGAAGCTGCCTTATACCAGGTCAGAATATTTGTCCATCAGCCCAGTATCACCTGTGCTAAATAGCAGTGGCTCTCCACAGTCTCAGGCAGAGGTCTTTACCATCACATGCTACCTGATCCTTTTAATTACAACTCCCCTATGAGGAAAGGTTACAACATCTGGCATCGTTTAGCTTAGAAAAGAGGTGAGTAAGGGGAGACGTGGTAGAGGTGTGGAGAAAGTGGACAGGGAGACATTTTTTCTCTCATAATACTAGAACCCGGGGTCATCCCATGAAACTGAATGGTGGGAGATTCAGGACAGATAAAAGGAAGTACTTCTTCACACAGCACAGAGTTAAATGATGGAATTCACTTCCACAAGATGTAGTGATGGCCACCAATTTCGAGGGCTTTAAAAGGGGATGGGACAAATTCATGGAGGAGAAGGCTATCTATGGCTACTAGTCCTGATGGATCTATGCTACCTCCAGTATCAGAGGCAGTATGGCTATGTACACCAGTTGCTGGGGAACATGGGTGGGAGGGTGCTGTTGCACTCTTGTCCTGCTTGTGGGTTTCCCATGGGCAGCTTGTTGGCCACTGTGTGAACAGAATGCTGGACTAGATGGACCCTTGCCCTGATCCAGCATGTGCTCTACCACTAAGCTATGGTGCCTTCCCTGCCTTCTTGAGGGGAGACGAACAGGCAAGAAAAATAATCTCAGAGATGGCAGGACACATAAGAGCAGTCATAGGCAACCAGTGAAAAGTCCCTTTTTGCTTCCTATCACAGAGATCATTTGTTTGGATTAATGTAGTTTGGAGTAATGTCTTTGTATTAATGTATTAATACAAAGCACCCTCCCTGGCTGCTAAATGATTTCTGCACAATCAAGGAACATGTGGCAAGAAATCACTAGAAACAGTAGCTAGGGATTGATGGATCAATCTATTTCTGATCTTTGTCACTTTCACTCAGAAGTCTGTTGTGCAGTTTCCACATTAATCTGCAATTTTTTTAAAAAAACTGCTCAAAATGTACATTTAAATATGCATTTCTAGATGCATTTTCATCCAAAATATGCATTTTGATTCATGTTTTGAGCTGAGAATTATTACAGCATTCAGAGAAGAGCAAAATCCAATGCTACATTCTGATCCACACATTAGTCTGGGAGGTACGGATTAGTCAGTTCGTTTCTGAATTTGCTAAAGCAAATTCCTCAAGCGTCCCGTCCCTTATAGTAGCACACTGCATGAAAGGCTAATGCCACACATAAATCATGTAATGGTCTCATTTCAAATTACCCATGTTCAGTTTTCATATTGTCAAATCCAGACTTGGTTTTAAAGGGTGAAATTTGAACTGAAGACAACGTTGTTACGCCTGCTTGTATATTGCTATTTTCCCTGAGACTTCTAATGTAAAATGCAGTTGCTTCACCATATCAGGCCTCCTCTGTTACATGCAAAATATTTTTTAAAAAATGTTTAGAATACAATTGCTCTCTGTCTCCATTGTCACTAAATGTAATATATGTGCATCTAAATGTAATGGATATATATTTTCCCCTGTCATTGGAAATAATAAACCAAATACGTTTTTCTCCTCTATAATTTTGCTCATCTGAGCTCCAACATTAATATCCCATCAGGTATGGAGGTGTGGGTGGGGGTGGAGTATGGTCTACTTGCTTGCACAGTTTAAATGGCTATCAACTGAGGATGATCAGCAACGAGGAACTGTGATACTTTCTTGGCAAAACATGATGTTGCTTTATATAGCAAGATGTTTCATAGCTGCCTTTCCACGGAGATGACTGTTCTACTGGGCTCTAAGAGGAAAGGCTCTCAGGGGACGTGCTTTCACAAAAGCAACGGGAACTCTGAGACGGATTCAACCATGTAAACGAAGCGAATAGGACAAGTGGATGTAATGGGGCTTGCAAAGCCTCATGTTCCTTCCCCAGCAGAAATGTTAACAGTTCTCAAGATACCAATTGAAACCTATCCTCTGGTGCATTTGAAACTCACACAATTGACGTGATGCATTTGTATTGTTGTGAGATGGGGTGGTGGGGAGGCTGGACAGGAGGCAGCCAGTAGGGCCAGAATGGCCGCAAATGTTCCTTAATAGTCTGTGACAACTTTGCCAAGCACACCTTTTGTTAGGGAGATTGCTGGCTAAATGGCCAGTGGGTGCTTTCTGAATGGAAATATATGGAAGGTCCTGAAGGGGGCATGTTATTCTCCCCCACTCCTAGCTAATGATTATTGAATCTAGTTCGAGGGGTTCTTGTAGGACAGGGGTGGGCAGAAAGTAGATCTCCAGATGTTTTGGACTTCAATTCCCAGCATTCCTGACCACTGGCTGCACTAGCAGTTGAAGCCCCAAACATTTGAAGCCCCAAACATTTGAAGCCCCAAATATTTGAAGACCTACCTTCTGCCCATTCCTCTTGGAGGCTATCTAATCAACCCCCCCCCCACTTGATGCAAGAAATCCTGAGCTAGAGTATACCAAGAGATGGCAATCCAGCCTCCATCAAGGGAGAGCCAGGACAGAATAGGATGAGAAGATCTGGTAAGGCCGAGCTGTTGTCAACTGCATAGTCAAGTCCATCTATCTACCCAAATGCTAACAGCATCTTCAGAGGCCTTCTTGGTTGTGGCATCCCATCTGTGGAATGCTCCTTGTTATTTCCTACCCAGGGCTTTTAATATTTTGATTCATTTTTGTACTGCTTTTATTTTTATTTTTTAATCATTGATTTTAAGCTGCCCTGGAAGTTGTTAAAGTGGGGGACATTTTAAATACAATTTTAAAAATCTAAATACAGTCATGCCTTGGATTGAGAGCATAATTCGTTCCGGAAACGTGCTTGTAATCCAAAACACTCTTATATCAAAACGAAATCCCCCAAAAAAAATTTGTACAGAGATTTTTAATTTAAGCCGTACTACAGTACTTGTATTGCAAGACATCGCTTGTATATCAAGTAAAAAAAAATTTAAATAAATATTTAAAAATTTGCTTGTCTTGCAAAACGCTCTCAAACCAAGTTACTTGCAATCCAAGGTATTACTGTAGATAGTAGAAGACCTCTACCTAGTATGAGATAGGGGACACCAGATAGATATGAAGTATTCATGGAGCATAAAGCGCTCTCCCCCACCCCACCACCACCTTTTTTGGCAATCTTGCTGGATTTCTATAAAATGATCTTAAAAATTAAGACACATGAGCCCTTTTCTGCAATTGCCCCTCCATGTGTTCATGAAAGCATAGGGGGAGGAGGGGGACCACACCTGCTGGCCCTGTACTCAACCCTTGTCTTCCACCTATATGGTGGAGCCACTGCAGTGTAGTGGTGAGAGTGTTGGACTGGGACTCGGGAGATCCGGGTTCTAGTCCCCACTCGGCCATGAAACTCACTGGGTGACTTTGGGCCAGTCACTGACTCTCAGCCTAACCTACCTCACAGGGTTGTTGTGAGGATAAAATGGAGAGGAGGATTATGTAAGCCGCCTTGGGTTCCTTGCAGGAAAAAAGGCGGGGTATAAATATAATAAATAAATGGAGATTCTAAATGGGTAAACTCATATAGGTGCCCCTGTGCAATCAGAAATTCCAATTGTGCAGGGTTCCTGATCATGTAGAGGAGCCTACAAGTGTACATCTGTACAATTGCTTGAAAGAGGGGTCAACATATATACATACCTGGAATACAATGCAGCCAAAGTTGGGCACTTTTAAGTCCCATTTATTTTGATTAGGGTTGATTTAAGCATGTGTTTGACTTTCGGTTGAAATCAGTGGGATTTAAAATGTTGAATCATGTCCATGGAAGTGACTTCTAAACAAATAGGTTTATGAACCAATGGTTTAACTTTTGATATGCTTAAATTGTCAGCATGTCACACCAGGACACGAGCATTATTAGTAATGAGACAGCTACAGATCTGAGGGATTAACTAATCAGGAAATTGTTACTGACAAGGAGAGACTCCAGCACTAAATATAAGTTGGATTATTTCACCCTTCTCTCTTTAAAAATAAATACCAAGAGCACATTGTGAAGTCCACTTTTTATTTACACTGTACACATAGTATTACACAGTGAATATTATTTTGCCATGATGCCCAACACAGATTTACACTAGATTAGGTAGAGGAGTATAAGATTCTACAGCCATGCTTACAGGCTGTATTTCAAAAAAAATATTTTAAGCAACAAAAAGAAAAGGCTGTCGTGGTTAAAGCAGAGAAAGAGGAAGAAGTCAGAAGACTCCTACTTCTATTCCTAGTGATGGCAGGATATTCTTGTGACCCTGCGTAAAGAACTTAACACTGAAAGGCCCAGTGTTTTTGGCTGCTAAATCCAATGCACACAACCTTCCCAATTCTAATTGGTGGACTGGGAAAGAATCTTTCCTGTATTGCTTTCCCGCACTCACTGGCAGGTAGGCCCCACTATTAGGCAGAACCAGCTCCTCAGGCAGCTGATTTGGAGTGGTAAATTGCATGAAAGGGCAGCAAATTAAGTTATTTACAGTGCAATTCTATGCATGTCTACTCAGAAGTATAGTAAGGCCTGTGGCTCACGCTGGCTCAGCTTGTCTGAGTGTGGAAAGCTAAGCAGGATCAGGCCTGGTTATTACTTGGATGGGAGACCCCTCCTCTAGTTTCCTTCATTGAGCAGGGGGTTGGACTCCATGGCCTTGTAGGCCCCTTCCAGCTCTATGATCCTATTTAGTTCAAAGAGACTTTCTCCTAGGTAAGTGTGTATAGGATTGCAGCCTTAATTTATTGTTGTTGTATTTTTAGTTTACTACCAGGAAGCAGGAGAGAAGTGCTTGCAGGATTTTCTACCCCAGGTGTCAAAATACGAACATAAGAATAGTCCTGCTTGATCAGGCCAAGGGTCCATTGAGTCCAACATTCTGTTCCCACAGTGGTCAACCAAATACCCCACAAGCAGGTCTTGGGCACAACAGCACGGTCCCGCTCCTGTTCTGCAGCAACTGGTACTGAGAAGCATATTGCCTCTGATATTGGAGGTAATGACTAGTAGTAATTATTCTCCAAGAATTTGACTAACACCCTTTTAAATCTATCCAGGCTGGCATCCATCAATACATCTTGTGGTAGCAAATTCCCTATTTTAACTAAGTGCTGTATGAAGGAGTGCTTTCTTTCGTCTGTCCTGGATCTTCCACCATTCATTCAGCTTCATTAGGTGGCCCTGGGTTCTAGTATTAGGAGACAGAGAGAAAACTTCTCCCTATCCATCTTCTCCCTGCCATGCAGAATTTTATACACCTCTATCAAGTCCCCCTTACTCACTTTTTTTTTCTAAGCTAAAAAGCCCCCAGTGCTGTAACCTTTCCTTAGAGGGGAGTTGTCACCTTTTCCTTAGAGGGGAGTTTGGTCACCTTTTCCTGCTGTATAATATTATTTTTGAGGTGCAGTGATCAGAACTGTCATCATCATCAGGCGATCACTCGTGACCGAGTAAGATTGTCTTCCAGGAGGAAATTCTAAAGGAAGATTGTGTAGACTCTAGCAATGGGTCCGTAAGTGACTGTGGAGGCCAATTCTAGATCCACACAGCTTCCCACAGTGAGGACACAGGTTACCAGATGGAAGATGGTCTTGTAAAGGATTCATTTGACGTGCTTTTCGCTTAGCACGTTTCTCCCTTTCACCTTGCACTCGAGCTTCTTCAAAGTCCATGGAACCTTTGTGAAAGGCCAACCTCCATTTAGATCGTTCATGGGCCAGAGCTTCCCAGTTTTCGATGCTTATATTGCATTTTTTTAGATTAGCCTTAAGAACATCTTTAAACCTCTTATATTGACCACTGATATTCCGCTTTCCATTCTTGAGTTGGGAATAAAATAACTGCTTCGGGAGACGGCAGTCAGGCATTCGAACAACATGACCGGTCCACTGAAGTTGGCGTTGAAGGATCATTTTTTCAACGCTAGTAGTCTTTGCTTCTTCCAGTACACTGACATTTGTTCGCCTATCTTCCCAAGTAATTTGCAGGATTTTCCGGAGGCAACGTTGATGAAATCTTTCAAGGAGGTGGAAGTGACGTTTATAGATAGTCCATGTTTCGCAGGCATACAATAAAGCTGGCAGTACAATGGCTTCATAAACCAGTGTTTTGGTCTTCTTACAAATATCCCGATCCTCAAACACTCTATGTTTCATTCGAGAAAACGCAGCACTTGCAGAGCTCAAACGATGCTGGATTTCACTGTCGATGTTAGCTGTAACAGAAAGATAGCTGCCAAGATAGAGAAAATGATCGACATTTTCCAGTATTGTCCCGCCAAGCTGGATAGATGGCATCACCAAAGGGTTAGCTTTCACTTGCTGATGAAGCACTTTGGTTTTTCCAAGTATGGTCACACCATATATTTGTATAAAAGCATTGTGGCAGCTTTATTTTTTTTATTAATTTCCTAATGATTCCCCAACATGGAATTGAACTTTTCTACAGCAGCTGCACACTAGGTCAGTATTTTCATCAAGCTATCCCCCACAAGCTCAAGTTCCCTTTCCTGGTCAGGCACCACCAGCTCAGATGCCATAAATATGAAGTTAGGATTCATTAATTTTTTGCATCGACATACATCACTTTACACTTGCTTACACTAAACTGCATTTGCCATTGTAATGACCATTCTTCCAGTTTGGAGAGATCCTTTCGGTGCTCTTTGCTATCCTTTTTTTTATTTTAACCACCCTAAATACAGTCATGCCTTGGATTGAGAGCATAATTCGTTCCGGAAACGTGCTTGTAATCCAAAACACTCTTATATCAAAACAAAATCTCCCCCCCCAAAATTTGTACAGAGATTGTTAATTTAAGCCATACTACAGTACTTGTATTGCAAGACGTCG
Source organism: Shinisaurus crocodilurus (assembly GCA_021292165.1). Taxonomy (NCBI): domain Eukaryota; kingdom Metazoa; phylum Chordata; class Lepidosauria; order Squamata; family Shinisauridae; genus Shinisaurus; species Shinisaurus crocodilurus. The sequence continues at coordinate 19,067 of JAHFWL010001136.1, forward strand.
CTTGTATATCAAGTAAAAAAAAAAAAAAAAAAATTAAAAATTTGCTTGTCTTGCAAAATGCTCTCAAACCAAGTTACTTGCAATCCAAGGTATTACTGTAATGTGATGTTGTTAGCAAAAATGGCAACCTCACAGCCTACCACCATTTATGAACAAGCTAAAAAGCAGTGGTCCCAATAAAGTTTCTTGGGGGACTCTACTGGTTGCATACCTCCACTGCGAGAACTGTCCATTTATTCCTACTACTATCTGCTTCAAGTTGTTGAACCAGGTACCGATCCATAAGAGCACCTATCCTTTTATCTCAAGTTTGCTCAGGAGACTTTGGTAATGAACTTTGTAAAAAACAAAACAAAAAAAACTTTTAAAGTCTGGTTGAATAATGTCTATCAGATCACCCTTATCCACATTGCTTGTTGATGCTCTCAAAGAACTCTAAAAGGTTTGTGAGACAGGAGTTACCTTTGTAGTAGAAGCCATGTTAATTCTTCGGCAAGATTTGTCCTTCTATATGCTTGATAATTTTATTTTTCATAATGCTTTCCACCAATTTATCTGGAACAGATAATAAGCTAACCAGCCTATAATTTCCTGAATCCCTCTGGATCCCTTTTTTTAAAATTGGTGTTACATTGGCCATCTTCCAGTTCTCTGATACAGAGGACAATCTTAAGGACATGTTACATATTTTGTTTAGAACATCGCAATTTCATATTTGAGTTCTCTAAGAGCTCTTGGGTGGATACCATCTGGACCTAGTGATGATTTGTTATTTCTTTGTCAATAAGGTATAGAACTTTTTCCCTAGTCACAACTATTTGCCTCAGATCCTCAGACTCCCTTTCTGAAAGTGTCAGCAAGTCAATAACTTGGCTGGCCTTAGGTACTATGCACCCAAGGGTGATAGGGGGCAGCGCCATTTGATGCTCTATATCAGGAAGCAAAATATTTTTGGGCAGCCCTGCTTGTTTATCACTCTTCTTTTTCTTACTACCCCACCCCACTTGTCTCTCTCCCTCTCCTCCCTTCTTGCACTGCCCATCTCTTCTGCTGCACTCCTCTCTCTCTCGTGCACACACATCCATGGCCTCTCTTTCTTTGGGGCAGGTGAAGGAGGGGGAGGCTGACTGCAGTTCCTGAGACAACAGTAATGGCCTCAGAGGGCTGGGGATAGCAAACACCCCTACATTCCTTCTCCTTCCCAGGGCTGTTGTGCCTAGCACACTGCAAAGCCACAGAGGAACCTTCTTGAACTGCGGTCTTCCAAGTCCCAGCCATTAAAAGCAGCTTCTGGGGCCATATATCCTCTCCCCTCCTTCTTAAGGGTCTTGTAGAAATGGGGACTGCATCATCTTTGCTTCAACAACCAGGCAGACAGTTCCCACCTTGCCAAGTCTTGTGGTGGTGTAGGATTATGGTCCCATTGCCAAGGCAACTGTGTGCCCATTTTTTCTCTGAACTGTGGCTCTGTCCTTTGGCTGCCTGCTAGAAAACCCGAACTCCCGGCCTTCTGGCTACAGTGGGAAAGTGGCATCTCCTGAGTGCTCTCAGTCCCAACTGTTGCTAATCTTCCAACAAACCCTAAGTACATATAACTAAAATAATTGCACGTTGTTGTTTTTCCCCATTTACCATGCTCCCATCCTCTGTTGTTTGCTCTGAGCAGAATTTTAGACTGTAAGCTCGAGGCGGGGACTTCTTGTATAAAGTGCCATGTGCATTGATAGTGTTATTATTGATATTGTTTCCATCATTATTAAATCATGTTATTATTAGTGTTAAATATTTAATTATTATGAAATATTATAAAATATAGTTATTAAATCATCTGTCTACTGTTAATGAAGGAAACCTTTCTCCATCTCTTTAGCCAGCCTGCCCCTTCCCTCCCACACATGTGCTCACCCCCCACTCTCATATATAATCTGAAGTATCAGGTAAAAAACATTTCTACTTGAGGCATGAACAGAAAATGTAAGTGCACTGTCAAAATGTATGATGTTTTAAAGTCCAACAAAAATAACCTTGTCGCTGTCAGACCAATCAAAGGCTTCTGTGATGATAAGAAACAGGCCTGTGGCTCACGCTGGCTCAGCTTGTCTGAGTGTGGAAAGCTAAGCAGGGTCAGGCCTGGTTATTACTTGGATGGGAGACCCCTCCTCTAGTTTCCTGCATTGAGCAGGGGGTTGGACTCAAGGGCCTTGTAGGCCCCTTCCAACTCTGTGATCTATGAATCTATATATCATTGACCTGTAGTATATCAAGCACTTAAGAATGATACATTTCTCAATTTGCCTTTGGTTTACTAGAAGTCTAGAGGAAACAAAAATATTTGAAAAGAATTTTGGTGTCCCTTTCTGAACAGTGCCTTTGAAGTAATGTGGTCAATCCTTGCTGTATAACAGGGCACATATTCTTTATATTTCCTGTAAATATAAGTATTTTTTAAAAACAAATATATATTTAAAAAAGAACTCTTGGCCGAAACTGAAAATAGTTTGAATTTTAAGAGTAGAGCTCAATGTGCCTCCACTAAATTGAAATTATATCTAATGAAATTATTTTCTTCCTGTTTTGTAAGTGGAAGAGAGATGGCACAGAACAGATGGCATCTAGCAGATGCTTAATATCCGATCCATTTCCCTGTGTGTTGTATTCCATCTTTGTATCTGTATAGCTTGAATAGCTTGTTTCCCCTCTCTCTTCCCCCCCCCCACAAAAAAACTGTAGATATGTACCAGTCTATGGATTTCAATAGCTTTCTCTAGACATTTCTAGCTCTTACTTTTGATTTATACCATATGCTGCCTGACTATTCCACTTGGTAATTATATCTTCTGCTAATGGGCTGAATTCTTGTTCATTGGTTTCCAGTTGCTATTTCTTGACAAAACAAAATGTCAATTGTGCGTGTATTGGTGAGAAAATGAAGTGTCAGACACAAGTATATATGGTTTAAAAGCAGGGCCACATTTATTGAATTGAAGATCTGAGAAGGGCGAAGTGTGGTACTAATCTACTCCCGGCCACTGGCCAGGAAAACCAAGATTTTAGCGAAGCCATCCTAAGCGAATTGGAGGCGGGATGGCCCGCCACCATCCAGTTGTACTCCATGTGGAGCTGGAGAGCCTTACCAGTGTAACCTCCCATTGGCGCCACGAGACAGCCAATGCAGGTGAGAAAAGGTAGTACCCCAAAGGCGGCCCCATCTCCCTCCTGCCAAGCCTCAAGACATTAGCGAGGGAAGCCTCGGGTAACTGCCAGTCACCTTGAAAGGTGCCACTGGATGATCACCATAACCCTAAGCCATACGCCCGCACACAAAGAACGATACCACGAGGTCACAAGGAGGGATGGAGAGGCAGTCGGGCTTTCGTGCAGCCCAGCTGAGCCAAAACAACGAAAGAGGCCGAGGGTGGGAAGACAGGGCCTTAAGAGAGGCCCCCATCTCCCTGCCCTGCTGCAGCCCATTGGCTCAGTCGGCGTGGCCAGGTGTGTCTCTGACTCCACATCCCTCCCCCACACGCAAAGTTCTCCCCGACCCCAGAAGGCGGGGCCGGGCGAAGTCCATTCTGGGGTACAGCCGTCTCTAGAACCAAGAAAGGCTGAATCGCTATAACAGGAAAGCACTTGAGGACCTGAAGGGCAGGCAGGCAGAGCAGTGGTGTGAAAAGACTTACGCTTTCCACATAAGGAAGTGCCTAGGCATGCAAGCATTGAGCTGCAATATTAGCCACAGACCAGCTGTCCAGGATGAACCAATCCTCTTTCTTTCCCCCCAATAAATTTGTTTATGGCTGAAATCCTACATACCATTCTTTGGTGTGAACTCAATGGGGCTTATTTTGGAGTAATCATGCATAGGACTGAGCTGCACAGTAAAATTGGGGCCAAGAAATTAATACAGAGATGCGATTGGTCAGAATAAATATTGGGGCATGGATGGTAATCACTGAGTTTACAATACAGTGAATATCCATTTGGATCCATTATTGAGTGATATCGAATTATATCAATGAAAATAACAAATGCATTTCTTTGGGGCTGCGTTAATATAGAGAACCGGTATAGTGTAGTGGCTAGCATACTGGAATGAGAACTTATTCAAATCTTTGCTCAGCCCCCAAGATCCCTGGGTGCCCTTGAGCAAGTACGTCAGCTTAATCTACCTCACCATGCTGTGGTGACAATGGGATAGAGGCATGCATCCCTTCCTGAGCTCCACGGGAAAGTGTGATATAAAAATGTGGTCTATAGATAATAATATAATCAGCCATCTTGTCTTGTCACACTAAGACAGTGTGGCGTAGCGGTGAGAGTGTTGGACTGGGACTCGGGAGATCCAGGTTCTAGTCCCCGCTCGGCCATGAAGCTCACTGGGTGACTTTGGGCCAGTCACTGACTCTCAGCCTAACCTACCTCACAGGGTTGTTGTGAGGATAAAATGGAGAGGAGGAGGATTATGTAAGCCGCCTTGGGTTCCTTGCAGGAAAAAAAGGTGGGGTATAAATAAAATTAAATAAATAAATTTTATTATATATGTTCTATGAGATTTATCATGGACCATGTCACATAGTTATTTCTGCAGGCATGGAGCAGGGCCTTGTGATGTCATGGGGTTGTCAACTCTTGAAATACAAAAATAGGATATCTTGGAGGTGCTGAGGATGTGACCCAGTTTAAATGAGGTGGAACAAAATGTGAAGGCCCTGGAAAATGTAACATTAAGGGAAAAAACAGGTTTGTTTTAATTGGAGGGGCATAATGGAAAGATGCAGTCATCTCTGGATACAAACTCTACAGCACTGGTGGGCAACTCATAGCCCTCCAGATGTTTTGGCTTATAACTCCCATGTTATTGCAACCTAGCAAACAGTTGTATAGTTGCAATAAAAAAGTGGCAACTACAATCTGTATTGCGACACTGCTTGGGAACCCTAAGCATGTCACCTTGAGATGCCTGAAGGAAAGGTGGGATATAAACATAATGGGTAAATAAATACCAGCAAGCACTTGCTAATACATTATCTGTACTTGCCAACACAATCTTAGCAGATATTATAAGCACTTTAATTACAGTAAACTTTCCACACCCCTCTCTACATGCGGATGTACAGAAGCCTGCATAACAGGTTTCTGCATCTTGCTGAGCTCTAGATGTTAGTTTGGAAAGAAGCAGCAAAAAGCTGGGCTGGGGAGCTGCAGCCTGAAGGTGTAATGGAGAAAAGACCTATAATGAAATATGGGTTTGAGCTAGCAGTTTGTTATATAAGATAGGCTGCAAGAACGCTCTTTCTAACAATAATGGAACAGGCCATATCAGCCCAAAGGATTTGCAACTGAAACAAAAAATATCCCCCATTGTATAGGGAAGGTGTCTTCAGTGATGGAGTAGTACCCAATATCATAAAACAACCAGCTTTGCAACACAAGTGCAAAGTGGTAAGTAAAATGTGCTTCACAGGCAAAAATGCACTAACATTAGTGTCCCTGCCACAGCCAATGCACAGCACACAACACACAGCCTCACACTTACTGCAAAAACTGGTGTTCCACTTCCCAGAGTATAGGGAAGGCATCCTTCCTTAATTTAAGCGATATACAGTCATGCCTTGGATTGAGAGCATAATTCGTTCCGGAAACGTGCTTGTAATCCAAAACACTCTTATATCAAAATGAAATCCCCTCAAAAAAATTTGTACAGAGATTTTTAATTTAAGCCGTACTACAGTACTTGTATTGCAAGACATCGCTTTTATATCAAGTTTAAAAAAAATTTAAATAAATATTTAAAAATTTGCTTGTCTTGCAAAACGCTCTCAAACCAAGTTACTTGCAATCCAAGGTATTACTGTATAGATTTAAACTTAGGGTAGTACTAGGTGTTGTAATGCAGAAGTTTCAGAGGTCTGAACGGATTGCTGGTGGAAGGCCACATGAAAATAGGCCAAGGGCTGGAGGCTGCCTGCCCCCCCCGCCCCTCCCCCCCCCCCCCCGCTATCGAGCCTCAGATGCTTGGCTTGCAAATGAGTGTGTGTGACCAAAACTATCCTCACATGTGTTTGCTACGAAGAGTGAGATCAGTTCCTAGCAAGACACACTGAGAGAAGGGCTCAGTTAGCAGCTTCCTGCTCAGCATTTTAAATTAATGCATTTGACAGAGTCCCATTTCATGCCAGACACACCTTCCTGAATGCAAAAGTTCATGTCTCCCTGAGGCGGTCTGCTCAGTTTTGAGATGAGCTTTTTTTGACAGCAGAATAGTACAACATTAAATATAGCACCCCAGCAAAACGTGTACCAATAATGTCAATAGCAAAGCCTGCCCAAGTTACAGAGCCATGTTCATCATGCAGCAAAACTATCCCAACTCACTATTTATTTATTTAATATATTTATTCACCGCCCATCAGCCAAAAGGCTTCCTGGGCAGAATACAAAACAAAGCAACACAATAATATAAACTAAAATAATATAAAAATACAAACATACTGGCTTACGCTGGCTCAGCTTGTCTGAGCGTGGAAAGCTAAACAGGGTCAGGCCTGGTTATTACTTGGATGGAAGACCCGTCTTCTAGTTTCCTGCACTGAGCAGGGGGTTGGACTCGATAGCCTTGTAGGCTCCTCCCAACTCTATGATCTATGAAATCTATGAATAACATGATAAAAACAAGCAGCCAAGGACCAAACTAGATGTTATGTTAAATGTGCATTTGATGTGCAGGTTTTTAAAAAGGCAACTAGCTTCAGCTGGTGGGTCAGTAATAATTATTGGTGTGGAGTAGAAATTTAGCCCTTCCCCTTCCTGCTGCAGCCCTGAAGTAAAACAACAACAACACTCTTCTGAAGCTAGTAGTTGCTATGGTGGGAAATCCTCCATTGATTCCAGTGGGGGGTTTCCTTCCAATGCAAATAGCACTGAAGAAGGATTTTCTTCAGGACTGCAGCAGAGGAGGAAAGGGTTTTATTCACTCTCCTTACCTGGTGCAATCCTAATCATTATCAGCTCCCCCACCCCCACAGCTGATGCTATTTGCATTTTTAAAATAATAAAAAGTGATGATGTGCAGTGTCACAAATTGTGCTTGCTTACAACTTACCCTCCATGCACCCAGACGTTTCCTTGGTCTTTCGGGCCCAAATCCAGATGGGGAAGATGGAGTACCTGGGACCAGTAAAAATGCCCCTCATCGTCCTGGTCCTGTATTGCCTTAAGAAACATCTGAGGCTTACTGTTTTGCTAGACTCTAGAGGAATCCTCCTGAGAGTTGGCCCATGCCAGTTTGTTACTTACGTCAGTCGCTGGCAGGATGGGTTAAACACTGAGAGGAGGGAGCCCTCTTCCAGCGGTAAGGCTAGATGCTTCATAAAGCAATACAGGGCGAGGACAACGTGGGCCATCTTTGCTGACCAAGGAAAAGTGTGGGTGCACGTGGGGGGGCAAGTTGTAAGCAAGCACAATTTGTGACATTGTACAGCATCACTGACCTTGGGGCATGTCAGTTAAGGTATTAGCCTCCAATTTCAAATTTCCTGGCTTTGTGCAATTTGAGCCAACATGAGAGAGCCTTAACTAGTAGTCTTAAACCAGCAGGTTTTTTTGGGGGGTTACCATTGAATTTCCCTGGTTTTTGAAAAGGAAGTTTATAATTACAGTGCTGGCAACCCTACCTCCCCCCCCCCCAATGTATTTGAATCAGCTTTCTTGCAAGTTTACCTAACGGTATATGATAAACAACATCATACATATTTAACTGATGGTAATCATGATTTCGTTTCAAGGATCAGGATTCTATAATTTCAGGGAGAACTTTCATGGATAGAGGAGGCTGTCCTCTGCAGACAGTCACCCTCCACATGTAGAAATTGATGAGAACATCGATTGTAGCGAGCTCTTCCTCACTCCCACACATGTAGAGCTTACACATGCTGAGAATGACTTATCAGGGCTAGATTCTCAGTCACAACCATCTTAATGAGCGCACAGAGTGTGAATGCATGCTCAGTGGAAGGTATGAATATAGCCCCAGTGTGAGGCACAATCCTTGCATGTCCTTTTCCTACCACACAGAAAATAAGAGCAAGGATTGGGGCCCTTCCACTGCATTTCTGCTTTCAGAAAGGTGGTGTGAGGCCCTGATCCTTCTGTTCCCCCCACCTGTTCATTCCATCGCCACCCCTCCCAACTTATCTGAGGGTTAAACTACATGTAGCTTTTAAGATGTAACTAGTTTCCCCCCCCTTTTATTCACTCAAAAGGAAGCTTATGGTACCTCATATGGATCAGGCCCCTAGAGTGGTTGGTAGGGGGCTTTAACCCCCTATGCCTGCAATTTTTACAGCTGGGTGCCTTTTTGGCAATGTAAATTGGAGGCATGGGGGGCCTAATGCAGATTGGGACCACGTCAATGGGGGAGGGTGTCTCCCTACTTGCCCCATGCTACGTGTGTGGTCCTATTCCATGACTAAAGAAATAGGTCTCACACACAGAGACTCTCTGTAACAGAATTCCAATAGAAAACACTGGAGTACTGGCAGCATTCTAGCTTCAGAGTGAAACTAAGCATGCTGGATATAACTCTGCCAGCAGCTACCATAGTATTTCACGGGGCAGAAAAACCTGCTGCTCAGAATTTCTCCAAACCAAAGAAAGACACACCTCCTTGACAAGCTAGAATAACGTACATCAGTAGTTTTCACCAACATTTGAAAGAAATATATTATATGCTAAGCTGCAGGTTGGAGACAAATAAAGTACAAATGTATCCATTTCCAGCACTTTTAAACTTCTGTACCGGTGGAATTGCGTACTGGATTGGTTTGAAATTTTGTTGTAGACCTCATCAGGTAGATCATGGATGCTAAGGTTCAAGTTATTAGCTCAAGTGGTGCCTTTTGTATCAGCAGTAGAATTTTGAGGCTTTTTCTTTGAAGCTCACCTTAACTAAAGGGGCACTCTCGTGCCCCTTTAATCCCTGTGAGCAGGGATGGGGACTCGGACTCGACTCGTAAGTCGGACTGAGTCCCCCCTCTGACTCGACTCGGACTTGAGCCACAATATTTTTAATGGGACTCGAGACTCGACTCGGGACTCGAGACCAAGGACTCTTCAACATCCCTGGGCTGTGCCAGAAGGAGTGGAGAGGGGCGTGATTGCCGGCGAAGAGCGCGTGGAAGCGAGGTGTGCCGCTGCTCACCCACTATGAACGGCTACCAGGAGTGCAGCCCCAACAGTGTGTCAAGATTTATTTTGATTGATGTGTTGCATACTTGGGAGAGGCAGAAGAAGGACCTGAGATTACTCTGTGCGGCTGCTCTGAGTGTGTTTCTGGTTCCAGCAAGTTCATCACCAGTGGAGCGGGTGTTCAGTGAGGGTGGAATTGTGATGAGATCTCACCGTTCCAGAATGGGGGCCAAACATTTAGAAAAAATCATGTTCCTCAAATGCAACATGGATAAGTTTTAGGAAGTACAGCAAGTTTATTTTTTAAAATCATTTTTCTAAAATGCAACCTTTCAGACATTTTGGGTTTGGCTGCCTCTGCCTTGGGGTTCCCTGCCTCCTCTGCTTGCCTGGTCTCTTCTTGACCAGTTCAACAGTTGAATTGTCCAAGACAAAGGCCTCTGCCTGCCTGCTTTGGGGTTCCCTGCCTCCTCTGCCTGCCTGGTTATTTTGGGTTTTTCTGCCTGGTCTGTTCTTGCCAAAATCAGTTGCAGAGTTTTGAAATAAAAAGGCACACTTGTGCCTAGAATTTATTTAAGCCACACATCTGAAGTAGCCTTATTTTGTTGGGAAAAACCCCATTGATTTTAATAGGTACTCGTGGAGTCAGCTTTAGGAGTGACTCGTGAGTCACCATTTTGGACCAAGGACTCGGACTCGAGTCCAAAGACTCGTGACTCGACTCGTGACTCGAGACCAAGGACTCTTCAGCATCCCTGCCTGTGAGTACCTAGTTCACATATGCTTCATTGCATTACAAATTAAACCAATCTGTTTGAGGCACATACAGTACTTGGGTAAGCAACTGCACTGAGTTACTATTTTGGGGGTGGGGGTAGGATAATACCAAAAATGAAAAGGAACTCAGGACTGGTATCTCAAGTAGAAAAAATACTAAGTGTAAAAAGCAACAGCTGGGAACACTGCAAGGCAGTAATCAAGCAGGAATGGCAGGGAACTCCTGCTGACTGAATGACAAGAAGCATGGCAAGAACAGAAACTGTCAAAATATATAGAGGAAAAGCCATTCTGAAAGCAATCCAGGCAGGAAAAGCAGGCAGGGTGATTAGCACTATGGGTGGATCCTCAGTAAGAATAGGAAGCACCATGGATGTTCTATGGAAGAAGAAGCAAGGAGAACGGTAACTAGAGGAACAGATAAAGTATGCTGCTGCCATTGATCTATGGGGATGCTTGCCACTGTCAGTCATTTAAGAAAGGTTCAACATGTATGGCATTCGTTACTGAGGCATGCAGTTAGGGAGGAAAATGGAAGTGGTCCGGTTAAACACTTTCTCAGTAATGAAGCAGATTTTCAGCCAGCCACTCGAGTTACTCTGACACATGTTAAGGCGGCCATCCCCAAACTTGCACCCACCAGATGCTCTGGACTAAAATTCCCATCAGCCCCAGCCAGCACAGGTAATGGTCAGGGGTGATGGGAATTGTAGTACAAACCTTCTGGAGGGCACAGCTGCAGCGGTACAAGTTTGCTCTTACTTTCATATTTGTACATATACACTGAGCATTATTGGATTTTGGACCTCAAAGTCTGCAGTACTGAAAATACATCTCCTCTGTCTTAAGCCTGGGCAACTAATACAAATGCTTCCCCCTATTTATAATGTTTGCCACTCTTTCTATGCATCAGATCCCGATGTATGTATATGTTAGGGTTAATGTGAGTTGAATGGTTAATGTGCAAAATGCAGTCAAGATATGTACATTTCCCAAGGCCTGTTGGAGATTATGCATAATGGCCAGAGAATGTGCACATTTGCTCTTCGCAGACAGATTATAAGCACATTCTCCAGGAGGCATGGTGAATGTGCACAATGGCTAGTTTTTATGCGCATGAACCATTCAAAGAGCATGAACCATTCAACTCACATTAGCCCAAACATATAACAAAAAAAGTAATTATCTTGCAAAAGTGAATATGAAGGCGGCTTTGAACAAGAGTTAGAGGAAATGTGATCTTCAAGTTAACATAGGAAGTACTTCTTCACACAGCGCATAGTTAAACTATGGAACCCACAAGATGTAGTGATAACCACCAATTTGGATGGCTTTAAAGGGGGATTGGACAAATTAATGGAGGAGAAGGCTATCAATGGCTACTAGTCCTGAATCTGATGGATATATGCTACCTCCAGTATCAGAGGCAGTTGCTGGGGAACATGGGTGGGAGGGTGCTGTTGCAGTCTTGTCCTGCTTGTGGGTTTCCTGTGGGCAGCTAGTTGGTCACTGTGTGAACAGAATACTGGACTAGATGGACCCTTGGTCTGATTCAGCATGGCTCTTTTGTTCTAAGCTGCCTCATACTAAGTCATTCTGTTTTGTCCACCTAATGCAGTATTGTCTACTGTGGCTGGCAGCAGCTCTCCAAGGTTTCGGGTAGAAAGTCTTTCACATCACCTACTATAACAGCCCCTTATAACTGGCAATGCCCAGGACTGAACCTGGGGCCGTTTGCATGTAAAGCACCTGCTGCTTATCATTGAGCTCATGTCCCTGTAAAGTTTGCCCCCACCTGGTAATATCCTGACTACATGGTTTGTTTGAATAAAAACTTCTTTTTTTGCACCCATACATCCTTCATCAACTGAGTATCTGTGATCATAAATTGGTGAGAATATTCCAGCATCTTAGTTTATCCTGATAACTGCCACATAATGTCAATCAGCAACGGTTACTTGATTTACTCTTATTGCAAGTAATCTTATTTACCAGAAGTTATAAATATGTATTAAGGCAATTTAGTATAGCATTATGTTAATTCATCATTTCACAGTCAGAGTTTCACCTCACCCATAATTGTGAAGGTTGTGTGTTTGTGTGTGTATGTGTGGATATTGAGGCAGATAAAACACCTGTCTAACCTTGGAACAGGCCCTATCATAATTACTGATAAATAAATAAAAAATGGCATTTAGAACCAAGAAACAAAGTTAAGAATGGCTAATCATAACTACAAAAAAGACCATACACTAACAATGAAATATTAATGCATTTTGTTAGGTTGTTTTTGAATCGTTGTACATCTATTCTACAGCAATAAGTGAAAATTGCACAGAAACACAGCTAGTAAGCAGCAGGGGGCAGCAGCATACTAAATATGAATCAGATATTTGTAATCGACTAAACAAGGGTCATTTTTTCTTTGGGGGACAATTTGTATTTCCCCCCCCCTGTTTTTCAAAAGAAAACAGGAGGGAAAAGAGGAGGATCTGACAAAGAGGGAAGGACCATTGCTACCTTTTCTTCTTCCGCTCCACTCCCACCTGATCCAACCACAGATATCATAATGCAGAAGGAGCCATCTACATTAATATCACTTACTCGATCAGGAACTGCAGGCCTAAATCAGCACATCCAAATGTGCTTCCGAGTGTAGATGTTGTCCCCTGCACTGCACTGCTGTTATGCGCTTGGGTGCACGTCCATATTTGCACCCTAATGTGGATGGAGAATCGCATCCTAGTGCACGTTCTATTGGAAGCCATGCAGCACCCAGAGAGACCATGTGTGGAAGCACATCATCTCCAGTTCTTAAACTGTGAAAGGACCTCCCTCTCTCCCCTGCCTTCATAATTAAAATGAGGGGTAACACGGGCTTAGAGAATGCACTCCTGAATGGCCCCACACAGCTTCTTAACCTTCCCTGAAAGTGAAGACTCAAGTTGATTGTCAGACTTCCTTTGGAAGTTCATTCCACAACTCTATCAGGCTATTGGCTATGACAGGTATTGGTGACATGTATTTCTCCTGATGAGAATCTCTGTTCCCTGTAACTTATTTGCAATTCTTAGGTCCTTCTTTTATTTAAAGGTGCTGATGAAGCATGAGTAAGGACCTCAGATTTAAATATGTGTGCACCTGAAAAAAAAAAGCTTTGGTCTTCTGGTGAAGCAGCAGCTTGAATTTCAATGGGATTTAAGCAGCCAAAGTGTGTATTGGATTGGGGGGGGGATTAAATTGTAAGTAAGACACATTAAATGTGTCTTATTTAATTGCAATTAAACCCCAGTATATAGAAGAGGCTGCAATTCTTTATGTGCCTAGCTGGGAGTAAGCTGCACTGAACTCAATGAAGCTTACTTCTGAGTAGGCAGGCATAGAACTACACTGCAAGTGTTTTCGGGGGCAAGGAGTGAAACTTTCCAGGAAGGAGAAAAGTCACCAGTGAAGTGCCTTTTCCCCTAAATGTATTGTGTAAACAAAATCTTTGGATTTAGTTTGCGGTTCATAATAGATCTCTTCATTAAAAATAATGAGGTCAAATTTTTTGGCACCTGAATTGAAGGAGGAAGGAAGCAAATCTATATTTCCATTAAAGGCAGCACAACTTTTCTAATTAGACTGCTGATGCCTCACAAAGAGCACTTAAGGGGGGGGGGAGGTACTTTTATATTCGATGGACATTGAACCTTTCTGCCAGCAAATGCTAGAGGCAGCAGAGAAAGCCTATCTAGTCCAGCATTCTGTTCCCACAGTGGCCAACCAGATGACTATGGAAAGTCCCACAAGCAGGACACAAATACAATAGCACGCTCCCATTGCTGGTCTTCAGCATCTTGTATTGATCAGACAATCCTGGATACTATTATTACAAGAGTATTTTCTCCACACCATGTGTAATTTTATACACCTTTATCATGTCTCACCTTACTTGACTTTTTTAAAAGCTAAAAATCCCACAAAGTTGTAACCTTTCCTCATAGGGGACTTGCTCCAGCCCCTTGACCATTTTGGTTACCCTTTTATGTACCGTTTCCAGTTCTACAATATCCTTTTTGAGGTGTGGTGACCAGCACTGAACACAGTATTCAAAGTGTGGTCACATTGTATATATGTATGGAGGCATTATGATATTGGCAGTTTTATTTTTTGATCCCCAACATGGGATTTGCCTTTTTTGCAGCAGCCACACACTGAGTTGACATTTTCAACAAACTATTCACCACAACCCCAAGAACCCTTTCCTGGTCAATAATCGCCAGCTCAGACATCAGCATATATGAGAAGTTAGATTTATTTATTGTTTGCCCCACTGTGCATCACTTATACTTTCTTACACTAAACCATACGTAAGCACTGCTGCTCTTGACCTTAGCAATAAAACTGTTCTGTTCAGCACCTGATCTGATGGTGGATTCTTCTCTGAAATGATCTGGAAGTGGAACTTTGGAATGGTTCTTGTACTGCTCATAACACATTATCTGTTAATTCTCTGTACCACAGAGTCTTCTGTGGTATTTTCACTTGAATTAAGTCAGTCAGTCAGTCAGGCGATCACTCGTGACCGAGTAAGATTGTCTTCCAGGATTAAAAAAAAAAAGAGAATTTACAAAAAGGAGATTTTAAAAGGAGGAAAATTCTAAAGAAAATTGTGTAGACTCTAGCAATGGGTCCGTAAGTGACTGTGGAGGCCAATTCTAGATCCACACAGCTTCCCACAGTGAGGACAGAGGTTACCAGATGGAAGATGGTCTTGATGTTTATATTGCATTTTTTTAGATTAGCCTTAAGAACATCTTTAAACCTCTTAGTTCAACTATTAAACAGACTAACACAGGAACATTTGTAATATACTTGTGTTCATCTTTCACTTTCAGTGGCTGCCCTGTACTCCATTTCACTCCTGAATAACGACTCATTTAAACAATGGCGAACCCCAGAAGAAAGAGGTTTGCATGAATACCACAGAAATCAGTGTGGTTCAGGATGTTCATTTTCCTGTGGGTCATACTCATTTGGACGAATTACTTGGGAAGATAGGCGAACAAATGTCAGTGTACTGGAAGAAGCAAAGACTACCAGCAATGAAAAAATGATCCTGCTTCAATGCCAACTTCAGTGGACCGGTCATGTTGTTCAAATGTCTGACTGCTGTCTCCCAAAGCAGTTACTTTACTCCCAACTCAAGGATGGAAAGCGGAATATCGGTGGTCAGTATAAGAGGTTTAAAGATGTTAAGGCTAATCTAAAAAAAATGCAATATAAACATCGAAAACTGGGAAGCTCTGGCCCATGAACGATCTAACTGGAGGTTGGCCTTTCTCAAAGGTTCCATGGACTTTGAAGAAGCCCGAGTGCAAGGTGAAAGGGAGAAACGTGCTAAGCGAAAAGCACGTCAAACGAATCCTTTACCGGACCATCTTCCATCTGGCAACCTGTGTCCTCACTGTGGGAAGCTGTGTGGATCTAGAATTGGCCTCCACAGTCACTTACAGACCCATCGCTAGAGTCTACACAGTTTTTTTTAGAATTTCCTCTTTTTATAATTTTCTTTTTGTAATTTTATCCTGGAAGACAATCTTACTCGGTCACGAGTGATCACCTACTACTACTACTTCTACTACTATAAACATGTATCAGTTTTATAGTAGCTTAACCTGATGGCTTCCCTCAAAGAATCTTGGGGCTATACTTTAGAGAGAGTGTAAAGCAGTCTTCCTCAACGTGATGACCTCCATATGTTTGAACTACAACTCCTATGAACCGCAGTCAGCATTTATTTATTTATTGTATTTCTAGATCGTCCATCTAGCCGGTACCCGGCCACTCTATGTTGATGGGATTATGGAAGTTGTCATCCAAAAGATTAGGAGGGCACCAGACTGGGGAAGGCCGGTCTAGAGAATTCTTTGCCACCCTCACAGACAGGACAATTTTTCTTTATTGTCATGGAAGGAAGAAAGGTGAAATTCTCTATTTGGGACACAAACCATTAGGTGTCAAATAGTGACCGTCACTGCAGATACATAGGACAATGAAACACACTGAAAAAAGACAGCTGATTTAGAGAATCTGATTGGCAGTTTCTACATATGGTACCAAAATGATTTCATGCTCAGCAAGATGAGTATTAGCAAAGAGGTAAACTGGAGAAAGTAAATTCAGATTTGGATTGTCAAATTAATTTATTTTTTATGTACAACTACATGACTCTTTACACAGGACATTTTTAGTTTCAGGAAATCTAAATATGCACAGAACTTCTGTAGAGCGTTCACTGCACCCATCGGCCCCTTAGTATTCTCTTCATATTGTTTTTGTATTGAAGTAACCAAAATGACCTTGTTAAGATTTGCAGTCAGAATTCTGCAATTGTTACTGCTTATACAAATACTATAGAGAACTTTTAAAGTGTGCACTAAAATATGTTTCAGTCATGCTATAAAGGGAAGCACTTTCAAGGTGGGATTTGCATGTTGTCAGAAAGAACATAACATCTCCTACCAGATTGTATACAGAATGCTTTAAAATGTTAAATATATGCAGTCTTGGTCTTTGGGAACATTTGATGTAAATGGTATTTCTGTAATTGAGGAGACTAAAATCTAAATAAATTGGAGTTGCTAGTTTTTAACCCTTACATATGCTCCTTATTTTAAGGCACAATCCTATGTACGTAAGTTTATACAGAAAAGAGGTCTACAATTCCCAGAATACCCCTGCCAGCTATGCTGGCTGAGGCATGCTGGGAGTTGTAGGCCTTTTTTCTTTCTAAACTTGCATAGGATTGCGCCTTAGTGTGATAAGATAGTTTGGTAGGATATTACTGTGCTGCTGGGATTTTATAATACTAGAATCACTGATGGCTTGTACACATCTACACCAGTGCAATATCATTTGACTCGCTACATGAAACCCAGATATAGGCCCATTTTCCATATTTCTGTTATTGAATTTTATTCAGACCATACCTTCTTCAGGTATTAATTTTTCCAATTCTTATAAAAGAAAGTGAAATTCAAGGAGCCATAAAAATTCATCTCAAGTCTAGCACTCGGAAAAGGTGATGAAATATTTTCCAATACATATGCACTAGAAAATCATGGCATTTGAGAAGACTTGCTCACTTCTAGCCCTCTTGAAAATGGCTCCAAAGCCAATCCAGTCCACATCTTTTGACCCCACAGAAGCACAACAAAATACCCATTTAAGGTTATAATCCTATGCATGCTTACATGGTACTCAATGAAAATTACTTTTGAGTAGATCTAGATAGATTTGTTCTTCCCACCCTATACACACACACACACACACACAACTACCTTTCCCCAGGTCCAAAGGTTGCCCCCACCCCCAAAAAGAAAGAAAAAGTTTCCCTACCTCAACCCCAGGCTTACCACATCATTCCCCACCTGACGCTCCTACTTTCTCCTCTGCCATCAGAGTCCCGGCCCGGGGAAGGCAGTGTGTGTGTGTGTGTGTGTGTGTGTGTGTGTGTGTGTGTGAACAAGAGAAGGGCCTTGGAAGGGAGAATAAAAGAGCAAGGCTAGGGGCTGGAAGGGGGAAAAGGTGAAAGAAAAAGCAAGGCTTGGAACAGGGAGAAACAGCAAGGTTAACTGGTGGGGAGAAGGAGAAATAGGAAGGCAAAAGGGAGAGGGGAGACGGGAGAGAAATGAAGCAAGAGGCTGGCAGTGGAGAGAGAGCGAGAGCGCAAAGGGGAAAGGTCTGTGTGGACGGAAGATTGGGCAAGACCAGGAAGCAACTCTTTCCTTCTCTTTCTGCCTGCCCAACTGCTGGTCTGCAGCAGGCTCAGGAACAGGAAGAAGAACCTGGCCTCCTAACATTTTTCACATTTAATTATTAAAAATATTTTTTTTTGAAGGAGGCAGGAATGAAAAGCTTTGTGGGAGCCTTGGAGGTCCCTGTGGGTGCCATGTTGGGGACCCCTGCTTTGTCATTGTGCACAGTGCTTCTCTCTGCTCACACCACTCGGAGGGTATCCCTCAGTCTTCAGGTAAAAGGCCCTCACAGCACTCAGGAAAAACATTCAACAGGCACCCCAACTTGAAAATTCAAAGAAGAAAGATAGAACCTTACATGAATTAGCTATCTGCTTATAATGCCTTACATATATATGCATGAGACATTTTATAAAAAACATCAAAACTTTGAGACTAATTGGAGGTCCTAGGCAGGAACTTCAAGAAAAGTGGAAATACTTTTGATGAGTATTATTTATTATATTTATACCCCGCCTTTTTTCCTGCAAGGAACCCAAGGCGGCTTACATAGTCCTCCTCCTCTCCGTTTTATCCTCACAACAACCCTGTGAGGTAGGTGCGATGACATAGCCCTTTACACTTTAGGACCAGGCACATAAACCCTTCTCAGGCCAAGCATCAACACTTAAAAACCTGAGGGGAGGGCCAAATAAAACCTTTCCCCTACTGAGGTGTCATTTATGAATGTGCAGCATCTTCCTCTTTCTTTTTCCATTGAGTTTTTCCTTAACACTACTAATGAGGGAAAAGATTAATTCTGGTTATTAAGGATCTATTTTTAAATTTATGATGTTGTGGGTATAAAGGTGTGGGTGTAGATTTAAAAATAAAGCAGGTTAATAACACCAAACTGACACGTAGGATTTGGGTAGCAAACAAAATAAAAATAAGTTTATTTTAATTCTCAAAATCTTAGTTCCAGAAAATAACTTAAAACCTGCCTATCCCAAACACTTTATAATTAACCCAAGTCTCTATAATTCTAAATACTTTCACTCCTCATACAATCACTGATTCCTCTTAAAACTCCTGACAAGACACGAATAATCCAACTAACCTAACTCTCCCCACACTCCAAACACTCTTCCATAACACCCTAACCCGACTAACTCTGACATCACTCAAACACTCCTTATATACTCCTCCCCCCCTTTCCAAGACATCACAAACCACACCCACTCAGTTCAACATTCTATACTCACTAAATATACTAAAGCAGACATACACCAGGGAACTGAATTGTGGGGTTATGCCACAGTAGGTTAGGCTGAGAGTCTGTGACTGGCCCAAAGTCACCCGGTGAGTTTCATGGCCGAGTGGGGACTAGAACCCGGATCTCCTGAGTCCCAGTCCAACACTATCACCACTACACCACACTGGCTCTCAGACATCCTGGGTGTGGGATGTCTGCACACTCCATGCATGAGACCCACAGAAAACATCAATGCAAGTTGTTAGTCATAGTCAAGCTCTACTGTACAGATCATAAACTAGCACTGGTTTTCCTGCTGGGAAGCCTGGGCTTTCCAGGAAACTTCCATATAGTTGGCAAAGTTGATAAAACCTTGGGTGCTTCCAGACAAGGCTGTTATTGTGGAATTGCCCTGGCTCATTCACAGAATTTTACAGGGGCCCAGAGGTGGTTGCCTTCCATTTGTAACCCCCCTGTGTTTCCCCACCACTTCTTCCATCTTTTTTTCTTACCAGAAGAAAACCCCTCTATTGAGTAAAAGGTGGAATAGCTGCACAATGACTTCTGATAGGTAGCGCTAGGAGCCATCCATCTGCACTCCTGGGGCTAGGATTGTCATCTGAAGTGCAATATATAAGTTAGTGTTGAGGCTCCTGTTTGGGAGAAACATCCGAGACATGTGGAAGGAAGAAAAACATTTTTTTTGTTAGGCACAGGGGACATTTCTCAGGGGCACTCTTAACATTCCTTATCATTAGTAATTATATTCTATTGCGTTACAGACAGTATCCAAGCTTCCTCCTTGAGTCATATCTTACCTCATTCCTTATGGCAGTGATAAGCACCATATTGCTTCATTTATTCCTACATATGGGAGAATGTCTAATAAGGCCTCTTTGAGGATTCACATGGATACAGATATAAAATGAAAGTCAGCCTGGCAATCTAAAAGCCTTGTTAGATTGAATCGATTTGAGATTCTTTTACACTACCTAATTCAAAACTATTACTGCAATGTAAGCATAGGCCAATGTAAGAAAATGCATTCAGTCTGGTTCAAGTTCCTCAAAGTAATTCCTGCAATCAATTTGACTCTTGGTTTGGCCTTAGTAAGGAACAAGATCATTAGCTACAACAATGTCAACCTATTCTTATTACCAAATTTAATCACATTAGTGTCCAATTTAATATCTGAAAACACACTTCACACATAGGAAAGCAATTAAAGCATTAGAGGCACAAGAAAGCAAAATCTGTAGGAGGCAAACCTCCATGTTTTGGGTTGTTTTTTTAAAAAGATGTATGGCTAAAGGGATATGTAATCTATACTAGGTAAAAGTAAATATTTTATTCTACAATGCTGTAGAAAATGAATGTACTGCAATAATCAAACTCCACTAATAGTACTTAGTACTTACCATTTATAGAGTACTTTAGGCTGCAATCTTATACTCCCTTACCTGGGAGTAGGGAAGTGAACGCAATGGGATTTACTTCTGAGTAGACATGCATAAGATTGTACTGTTAAGTGTATTCAAAAAGCTTCACATACAGTTGTGTTGTAATTCTTACAACACACCTATAAAGCTAGTTAAAGTTTTTATTCCCATATTACAGATGGTGTGGCTGAAACAATCTAATGAGTTCATGGCTGGGACTAGATTTAGAACTGGGCCTTCCAGATTCATAGTTCAGTCTTGGGCAGCGCAATCCTATGAGATTGCCCGTAACACTCCGAACTCGGAGGATTACGGGCATCCAATTGAGGGTGAGAGGAGTGCAGAGGATTGGATATCCTCCCTGCTCCTTCTGCCCTCAAAAACATTTCAGCCATCTAGATGTTCCTTCCTCGTGAGGAGAGGCTGAGGCACCCCCTGAATTCCTCGGAATCTGGTGGAGCCTTGCCCCTCCCCGCCCCCGGGAACATCCCCCCCCCTGCAAGGGAGAACCAAGCCTTGGAGGTCTTCTGTGCTCAGTTCCCTGCAGGTGTGGAAAGAACCACGCCAGCTACAAGGTGAGGGATGGGTGGGCGCTCCGACCTCGGACGAGATTTCCGAGGTCGCAGTGCCTTCTATGGCAATTCCTATGTCCCCCCAAGACAAGGTCGGAGGGACATAGGATTGTGCCCTAAGCCACTCTGCTTCACTATGTCTAATGTTTATAGCTGGATTGTATTTATTTTACACAATACCCAGCTTCTCCCTCAAATGTCCAGCATAATGTTGTATGTCCTACTTTTGCTTTCATTTTTAAAATAGCGCCAGCTTCCCTTTATCACAACCTTCCCTAACCAAGCATGAACTGGCTAGGAAGCCACACATCAAGGAACTACTGCTGTGCCATTTCCACGTAGGAAATTAGTACAAAGGCCAAGTTCAGATGTCGCCATACTCACTAACTGTTGTGCCAAATCTGAAGACACACACACACCAGGAAGTAGTAATTAATAAAATATGTAACCTGTTATCCCAGGTTTTTGAAGCTACTATTGCTGGTTTGGAGCAATGGCTATAACTAATGGACACTGGAAATGGGGGTGGGGAAGAGATATGGTAGAGCCCCTGCCAAATTGGCCTGGTGGGGGGGCTGAGCACACCCTATGGATAATCATACAAAAAAGACTGCTGTTGTAGTCAAGTCTGGCTGATATTCTATATGTGTTTCATAATTTTTACTTTGGTCAATTACTAGTTTTTAATATTTATTTATTTCAAGTGAACATATGATTGTGCTAAACTCATTTCAACAATATTGAATGCAATAGTTGATGGCTTTATTTTTGCCCATTAAATAAGCAGGGGCAAAAACGTGGCTGAAAAGTAGGCAACATTCAACATGTCCTGACTGACTTGAGCGCTCCACTTTAAAAAAATACTGTAACTTCCTCATAGTGATCACTGCTAGTAAATTTGTAGAAGTAACGAGCATGGGAATTGGCACAGGTGGCATCTCGCTTGCTTGTGTGCTGGAAAACAAGAACAGGGAGTGCCCTTTTACCCAACCACTGGAGCACATTGGGTTTCATGATGCCACTTCTTTTTTAACAGTACAATCCCATGCATGCTTACTCAAAGGTAAGTCCCAATGTGTTGAAATTAGCTCATTCCAAGGTAAGTGTGCATAGAATTATGCAGGGTTGGGCAACTTGCAGCCCTTCAAATGTTTTGGCCCACAACTCCCATCTGCCATAGCTACCATAGTCAACAGTGAGCAATATTGGAAGCTGTAGCCACAACATCTGGAGGGCCACAAGTTGCCCACTCCTGCCTAACAACACAATCTATGAAAGTCTACTCAGAAGCAGGTTCCACTGAGTTAAATGGAACTTACTCCCAGGTAAGTGTCTATAGCATATGCGTTGAACCTGTTTTAGCCTGAGGGCTGAATTCAGTTTCTGAGAAGCTCTTGGGACCCACATTCCAGTGGTGGGCAGGGCGAAATGTGCCAGGGCCAAAAATACCTGCATGTCTTAGCTTAAAGCTCTTTCTGTCAGTAACTAAGCCCTAGGAGAGGCATTTCAACCTCTTACAATCAGGTAAAAAAAAACTGTGCAAAAGTCGGGAAACCACAAAAGAATTGGTGGTCAAGGAAAGGAGGCGTGGCCATCTGATGAACTCTGAAGGACCAGATTGGGACCACAGGCAAGTTGGATTTGACCAATGAGCCTGAGGTTCTGCACCCCTGGTGTGCAGGATTACAGCCTTAGGGTGCAATCCTGTGGCTCATGCTGGCTCAGCTTGTCTGAGCGTGGAAAGCTAAGCAGGGAGCAGGGTCAGGCCTGGTTATTACTTGGATGGGAGACCCCACCTCTAGTTTCCTGCATTGAGCAGGGGGTTGGACTCGATGGCCTGGTAGGCCCCTTCCAACTCTATCTATGAATCCTATGCATGTTTATACAAACAAAAAAGTCCTACAACTCTAATACATGCATAGGATCGAACCCTTAGGCAATGATAAGGCAGGAACAAGAAGTTATTCGTTTCTGCACTGCTTTTCCAGTTTGTTCAAGGCACCCTATAATAAAAATGCAAATTTAGACACAATTGTTAGTATTACTACAGCAAAGACTCCTGGATAGGAGGTTCATTCAAATCAATTAGTTTAATTACTGTGCTGTAAAGAGCCTGTAGAAACAGAAAAACCTTTGTATTGGTCTCAACCAGTGTGGCATGGATTGTGACTAATGTGGAATCAGACATCCAGTCTGCTGCTAGGTTAACGCTAGCTCAATGACTAACGATATTCAAACAAAGAAACTCTTCATTAGATTACCTTCAGACTTTCTATTAAAGTCGCTCCCTTAGTACAGATGGGTCTTTTGGTCATTTCTTGCTAAACAATTTAGCAGCTGTGGATTCTTCTCCAGAGATGTTCTCAGAAATGGATGACAATTATTATGTTGTGCAGTAAGCAGAATTTAATTGCCTCCAGTGTATTCTCCCACGAGTGTATATACCGCAAGATACTCTCCCTCAGTCATCAGATCTTGATTCACAAAGTTATTAGGAATTCGGAGATGATGCTCCAGTTGAACATTGTATTGATCGGGTGGGCAGGCAGGCAGGCAGGTGGGGCGGGCAGAGATGACTGACTTTCAGAAGTATCCAAGTGCAAACAGTACAATTTCTAGCATGGTGTTGGTGGTGTGTGTTAAGCTCTGATATTACAGAATTATATTCAGTGGCTTGAGCAGCCTCTGGACACAAGTATATGGCCACAGCAAAACACACAGAGAATAGATGATGAACCTATGTGGATGAAAGGCATCTATCATGAAGGGACCAGACATGACCATTCATACTCAAAAGTATTTCCATAGGGTAAAGTGTGCATAGGTCTAAAAAAGAGCATTTTATCAGACAGAGAAAGGCAACAGGAACTGAGATTAAAAGGCAATTAAAATCAACTAGAACAGCCTTCCCCAACCTGGTGCCCCCCCAGATGTGTTGGACTACAAAGCCATCATACCCTAGCCAGTGTGCCAGCTGAGGATGATGAGAGTTGTAGTCCAGCATATCTAGAAGGCACGAGGTTGAGGAAGGCTGAACTAGAAGGTTCATGTAATGTCATCTTATATGGATCAAAAAGTTTTTCGCCCATTATTCTGTGTCCTGCAAACTGGGATGATTGAGAAGAGATCCTGGCCCTCCTCTGTGTGACAACCCTTCAAGTACTGGAAGAGTGCGATCATATCTCCCCTCAGTCTACTCTTCTGAAGGCTAAACATGCCCAGTTCTTTCAGTCTCTCCTCATAGGGCCTTGTTTCCAGTCCCTTTATCATCCTTGTTGCCCTCCTCTGAACCCTCTCCAGTTTGTCTATGTCTTTCTGAAAGTGTGGTGCCCAGAACTGGATGCAGTACTCAAGATGAGGCCTAACCAGTGCCGAGTAAAGGGGAATTATCACTTCCCGCGATTTGGAAGCTATACTTCTATTAATGCAGCCCAAAATAGCATTTGCCTTCTTTGCAGCCACATCGCATTGCTGGCTCATATTCAGTTTGTGATCTACCACAATTCCAAGATCCTTCTCACTTGTAGTATTGTTGAGCCAAGTGTCCCCCATTCTGTAACTCTGCGTTTGGTTTCCTCTCCCTAGGTGCAGCACTTGGCATTTATCCCTATTAAATTTCATTCTGTTGTTTTCGGCCCAGCGCTCCAGCCTATCGAGGTCACTTTGAATTTTGTTTCTGTCTTCCAGAGTATTAGCTGTTCCACCCAACTTTGTGTCATCTGCAAATTTGATAAGCATTCCCTGCACCTCCTCATCCAAGTCATTAATAAAAATGTTGAAGAGCACTGGGCCCAGGACCGAGCCCTGTGGTACCCCACCCGTTACCTCTCCCCAGTTTGAGAAGGAACCATTGATAAGCACCCTTTGAGTCTGATTCTGTAGCCAATTGTGGATCCACCTGATAGTTGTTCCATCTAGCCCACTTTTAGCTAGCTTGCTAATCAGGATATCATGAGGCACTTTGTCGAAAGCTTTGCTGAAGTCCAGATATATTATGTCCACAGCATTCCCACAGTCCACAAGGGAGGTTACCCGATCAAAAAATGAGATCAGATTAGTCTGGCAGGATTTGTTCTTGACAAATCCATGCTGGCTTCTAGTAATCACTGCATTGTTTTCAAGGCGCTTGCAGACTGACTTCTTTATAATCTGCTCACTTATAACATGATCACTTATTCCCCTCAAAATTACAGACGTTTCCTTCTTGGCAGTGACACCACCTTCATCGTGCATTTGAAGGCTGCTAGTCACTATTAATGACACCTTAAACTGGGTCAGCCATGATCCAGAAAGACTTGTGCATGCATGCAAAGTGTTTTCATGTGTACATGGATGTGTGTGCGGGGGGGGGGGGTATGTGTGCCAAAATTCCACTCAGGCAGCAGCTCTTGTGCCTGGTAGAAGAATGTCACTCTGGAGAATGACCCAACCTTTGGGTCAGCAGTTTTTATGAGGGGTGGGGGCAGCAGTTGTGGAGGACCAGGCAAGTCTCTTTGGATTCCAGCCAGTAAGTATAACTTGTTTTACCATAACTTAAACTTTAAATATGGGCCTTAAAGGCAGAGAAAGGCTGGATTGGAAGAGCTACCTAATGCTATATAGGAACAATATGGACAGATATGAATTCCATGGATAAGAAAGGTCAAGGATATATGAGACTTCAATCATATTTAGTAATTTATGAAAATTGACCAAGCATTTCTGTTTTGTGTTTCCCCCCAAAAAATTCTGTTTCGTTTTCATGCAACAGAAATGCTTAGTTAATTTTGGCTTGGATCTAGAGCGTTTTTCTATCGGTGGTAGCATCCCTAGAGTGGAGTTCCGCTCAACATGCTCCCACCGGTGGAAGGTGGGGAGATAATTTGCACCCATTTCTTCTTCCCCATGTGGTCCCTGGCGCCGCACCTTCCACTGTTCCAGAGGCATAGAGGGCTGTAGGGGAAGTGTAGGGGGCTGGATACAATCAAAACCACCTCCTTTCACATTCTGTCAGTGGGATTCCTCTGCTGGATCCGAAGCCCTCCAAAGATGGAAGGAACCTTTCCCTCCACAAGAGCCATATTATAGATCCAGACCTTTGAGATTATTTGGCATATCACAGGTAAACTGAGGCAGGAGCCAGAAGCAGAAAAATAATAATATTTCAGTACACTGGAGTGCATACAGCGCTGAACGTTTCTTTGCAATACCACAAAATTATTGCTAATGCCCTTGTTGAGATGATAAAAGTAGATTGTTGCTCATGATAAGATAGTGGGGAAATACTTAATATTCACTTTAAACCATGCACTGAAACAGGCTCACGAGTCTGCCATGCTTAGTTTTTCTGTATCAGATTATTTTGCTTTCTTCTTAAAAGTGTGTTTTAGAAACTCTCTGGGCGGTTCACAACAGTTTGTACATAAAACAACAATAAAAACATACAAAATAGTTAAAAAGATTAAAAACCAAATTAAAAAGCACAGTTTAAAATACAATCCAAAAGTTAATAAAACTAAGTCTACAGGTGACAATCCCCCCCCCCCACTGTGCTATTTTGAGCTCTTAACTATTGAATGCCTTGGCATAGAGGGAAATCTTAACCTGGTGCCGAAAAGATAGTAAGGTTGGCGCCAGACGGGTCTCAGTGGGGAGCTTATTCCATAATTGGGGGGCTACCACTGAGAAGGCCCTCCTCCTTGTTGCTACCAACTGAGCCTCTCTTGGAGGTGGCAGTTGGAGGAGGGCCCCAGATGTTGAGTGTAGCGTCCGGGTAGATTGCAGTTGGGAGAGACGAGACGTTCTGTCAGGTATTGTGGTCCTAAGCCGTGTAGGGCTTTATAGGTTAGAACCAGCACCTTGAATTCGGCTCGGAAGCATATTGGCAGCCAGTGCAAACGGGCCAGAACTGGTGTAATGTGCTCGGACCTTCCAGTCCCCGCAATAAGCCTGGCTGCCGCATTTTGCACAACCTGCAGCTTCTGAACAGTCTTCAAAGGCAGCCCCAAGTAGATTGCATTGCAGTAGTCTAGTTTAGAGATCACCAGAGCGTAGATTACTGAGACCAGGCTATCCCTGTCCAGATAGGGGCATAGCTTGGCCACCAGCCGGAGCTGGTAGAAGGCACTCCTTGCCACTGAGGCCACTTGAGCCTCAAGTGACAAAGATGGCTCCAGGAGCACCACCAAGCTACGAACCTTCTCCTTCAAGGGGAGTGCAACCCCATCCAGAACAGGTTGAACACCCTCCATCCGGTCAAAGGGACCACCCACCAACAGCATCTCAGTCTTGTCTGGATTGAGCCTCAGTTTGTTAGCCCTCATCCAGTCCATTGTCACAGCCAGGCACCGGTTCAGCACATCCACAGCCTCACCTGCTAAAGATCAAAAGGAGAAATAGAGCTGTGTGTCATCAGCGTACTGATGGCAACGCACTCCAAAACTCTGGATGACCCCACTCAGTGGTTTCATGTAGATGTTAAATAGCATGGGGGATAAGACCGACCCCTGAGGAACCCCGTACTGGAAAGTCCATGGGGCCGAGCAACATTCCCCAAACACCACCCTCTAGAGCCGGCCATCCAAGTAGGAGCGAAACCACTGCAATGCAGTGCCCCCCACCCCAAACTCAGACAGCCACTCCAGAAGGATACCATGGTTGATGGTATTGAAAGCTGCCAAGAGATCCAGCAGTATCAACAGGGTCGCACTCCCCCTGTCTCTCTCCCAACATAGGTCATCATACAGGGCGACCAAAGCTGTTTCTGCGCCAAAACCAGGACTGAACCCTGACTGAAATGGATCCAGATAATCAGTCTCATCCAAGAGCGCCTGGAGCTGGTTGGCCACCACCCGCTCAAGGACCTTGCCCAGGAAAGGAACATTCGCCACCGGCCTAAAGTTGTTAAGATCTTCTGGGTCCAGAGAGGGTTTCTTCAGGAGTGGTCTCACCACCGCCTGTTTCAGGTGGCATGGGACCACTCCCCCTTGCAAGGAGGCATTGATCACCTCTCTGGCCCAGCCGGCCGTTCCCTCCCTGCTAGTTTTTATAAGCCAAGAGGGGCAAGGATCCAGAACAGACGTGGTTGCACGAACCCGTCCAAGCACCTTGTCAACATCCTCGAGCTGTACCAACTGAAACTCATCCAAAATAACTAGACCAGGCTGTGCTCTGGGTACCTCTCCTGATTCTACTGCTATAACATTGGAGTCTAAGTCCCTGCGGATGCAAGAGATTTTTTCCTGGAAGTGCCTAGCGAATATATTGCAGCGGGCATCAGATGGGTCGATGATGTCCCTGGGGCCAGCGTATAACAGACCCCGGGCGACCCTAAAGAGCTCAGCTGGGCAGCAAAGAGATGATTGGATAGAGGCAGTGAGATGTTGTCTCTTTGCTACCCTCACTGCCTCCAGGTATACCTGGCTATAGGCATGTACCAGGGCTTGATTGCATCCACTAGGAGTTTTCTTCCACCTGCACTCAAGCCGTCTCCTGTTTTGCTTCATTACTCTCAGCTCTGGGGTATACCACGGAGTCGTACGAGCTCTACTACAGAGTGGGAGCTCAGGAGCGATCGTGTCAACCGCCCGGGTCATCTCTCTATTCCAGAGATCAACCAGGGATTCGACAGGACCTCCAGCCATATCAGCTGGAAACCCCCCAAGGGCCCTCTGGAAACCATCATCAGCCTCCGGGGGCGGACCATCTTAATAGGTCCCCCACCCTTGCAGAGGGGGAAAGCTGCCGTTAGCCTAAATTTCAGCAGGTAGTGATCTGACCATGACAAGGGGACCGATTCAAAGTCCCCCACCTTCAGATCACCATCTCCATGCTCAGCTGAAAAAACCAGGTCTAGAGTGTGCCCTGCTACATGTGTTGGGCCAATGACATGTTGGGACAGTCCCATGGTTGTCATGGAGTCCATGAATTCCTGAGCCACACCAGACAAGGTGCCCTCAGCATGGATGTTAACATCCCCCAGGACCAACAGCCTGGGGGACCTCAGCATCGCCAGCGAGACCACCTCCGTCAGCTCAGCCAGGGAGTCTGTTGAGCAGTGGGGTGGGCGGTACACCAACAGAATCCCTAATCTGTCCCGCTGGCCCAACACAAGGTGCAAACACTCCAGACCAGTAGTCAGACAGACAGGGAGCCTGGAGAGAGAGATAGAATTCCTATAGACCACGGCAACCCCCCCTCCCCGGCCCTCAGGTCTACCCTGATGCTGCGCCAAGTACCCCGGTGGGCAAAGCTGGGAGAGACTAACTCCTCCCTTTTCTCCCACCCAGGTCTCGATAATGCATGCCAGATCGGCCCTCTCATCCACTATTAAATTGTGGATGAGGGAGGTTTTATTTTGCACCAATCTGGCATTTAGAAGCAGCATCCGGAGACCCGAGGGCAGGCTGATAGGGCAACCACCAAACCTGCGGGTGCGAGGAGGACCGGAACAAGGCACAGCCATTAAGTGTCTGGGCTGTGTTCCCCTTACCTGGCTAGTCCTCCTCCCAATGCCATATCTCCCTCTACCCATCACTACACTAATTGGGGGCCCCACAGAACCCCCCACTTGGCCCCATGACTCCCCTCCAAGGCACATGTTCAGGCCCTAGACAGGGAAAAACAATCTCCCCCACCAAGGGCACCGAGCAACAAATAGCAGTGTTAGGGGGGTGGCCCTTGCCCCTGTGGCACCCCCAAAGTCTCAAATGCCCCCTCCCATCAGGGGATATTTGGGCCTTCAGACTTCAACCTAACTCAAGCCTGGGTAGGCCTCAATCCTTCACAGTAGTCCAACAAGATCTGGAGGGTCATAGGTTCCCCACACTTGATCTAGCTCATTGTTGCCTACGCTACACACTGACTGGCAGTGGTTCTCCAGGGGTTTACACAGGAGTCTTTCCCAGTCTCACCTGGAGATACCAGGGATGAAACCCAGGACCTTTTGCATGCAAGATGGGTGCTGCTCTGCCATTGAGCAATGGCCCCCTCCCCTCTGATAAAGAAGCCATGGTGTAGTGGAGTGGGAACACTGGGTCCCAGAGCTCTGGCACTTTTTTCAGCTGATCCTAATAAATTAGCTAGTATGCTATGGACTGATTTTCTTTGTGGGTCTATAATGGATTTCTATAATGGATCAACACAGCTGCCTGCATTTTGGGTTGTCCTTGGGGTATGGTCATTGGGGCTGTAATGATGAGCGCCTGCACTTCAAAATTTAGTACTGAACTACCATTAAGTAGTACTGTACTAATAAGGAGGAAGTTATCACTGGCTACACACACAGCGTCTTTCCCTTGCCACTCTGTAACCCCTCAGCTAGGCCTGCACACAGCCAGAGTGGATCATGGGGACAGTGGCCTAAAGACCATGGTGGGGACTGATGGTTATCTGCAATGACTGGGTTCAGGCAACATGATAACCCACACTCAGGGGTTGAGTATGGGTTGTTGCTGAAACGTGGGTTATCGTGTTGTCTGAACCCACCTGCACTAACAAGCCATGGCTTCTTAACCACAACCAACCCATGAAGAGAACCCATGGTTGTTATTGGGCTGTGAACTGTGGGTTGTTCACCATGGTTTCTTATCTCCGCTGGGTTCAGACGACAACCCACGGACGGTTCAACGACAACCCTTACTCAGCCCTGAGTGTGGGTTATCATGTTGTCTGAACCTAGTCAGTGTATTAATCCAGAAGGAAAGAGCACTCAGTGGCTTGCAGAGGGATCTGATAGGGGTTTGTACTGGAAAGTGACTCCCACTGGCTTCAATTGGGCTAACTAACCCTTTACTACAGCCTTCTCCAACCTAGCGCCCTCCAGATATGTGGGACTACAACTCCCAGCATCCCCAGCCAGCTGGCTGGTTGGGGATGCTGGGAGTTGTAGTCCGAGGCATCCAGAGGTTGAGAACACCTGCGCTAGCGACAAGCGTGTCTTAGCTTTGCCTGCAGTCCGATGTGCCCTGAGCTCGCCTGCTCGTCCGGCCACCTGCCACACACTGCGCCTCCTCCTTAGTGCGAGCGGCATGGCTTCACTCTCCTCGTCCAGTCTTCTTAGCGCTTTAAGAAAAGGCTGATCCTCCTAAGCCCGCCCCTAACCTCCATAGCCCGCCTCCAACCTCCACGGCCCGCCTCCTTCAGGTCCCACCCTAATTGGCTGACCAGGGCATGAATATGTATGCCCTGACCTGTGTGAATGAGCCGCTGTCCCCTCCCTCGCCACCATGCAGAGAGTCTCAGTGTGCATGTGGGTCTCCTCTCAGCTGCCTCCGCCATCGCCACCACCGGCAGACCCCTGTCTCGCGTCCCAGCGTGGTCCTGCCGCGGAGCGTGCGGGGGGGGGGGTCTGTGTCCCTTCGGTTCCTGCCCGGGTCTTCATGCTCCCACCCGGCACGCTGCTGCCCGGCCTGGCCCGTCTCTGCGCTGCCTCTTGCCACCCACCCGTGTGTCAGCTCCGCTGTCTCGCCTGCTTGCCCTGGGTTCAGCGACCGCCAGAGAAATGCAGGGCCTGTCTGGCTGGATGGTGCTGCTGGTGCTCAGAAGCTGGCTCCGGCTGTGGGCGAAGGGCGCTGTGCCCCTGCCTGATTTCTACCCCTTCAGGCTTGCGTAGGGGGATGCGGCTACCCCGCAGCAAGACAACAATGGCTCCGGGCTCTGGCCCATCGCCGTGAAGTTCCCTTTCTTCAGTGTGGCTCACACGGCGCTCTAGACTACGTCAGTAGTCGCCCTGTCTAAGGGCTAAGGAGAGCGTGGGAGCAGCTCCACATGGGGCTTGGCTCACCCCCCCCAAGGTTTCTTAACACGGAGAGTCTTATGAGAAATAAGCCGCGTTCAGTTTTTTACTAAAAATTAAAAACTATATATAGTTTACTAAAAATGGGACAAAATTGACATTTATAT
Organism: Shinisaurus crocodilurus; assembly: GCA_021292165.1. Lineage (NCBI taxonomy): Eukaryota > Metazoa > Chordata > Lepidosauria > Squamata > Shinisauridae > Shinisaurus > Shinisaurus crocodilurus. The sequence continues at coordinate 50,898 of JAHFWL010001136.1, forward strand.
TAAAAAAAAGGGACGGTCAGGAAATATGAAAAAAACGGGATTGTCCCTTTTAAAACGTCTAGTCCTGGTCAGTCTAGTCCTGGCGAAGCAGCGAGGTGCGCCATGAAAACGGCAGAGTGAAAAGCTTGAGTAACTGAGAGAGCGTGGAGCTCTGACGGCCAGTGTCACGGTCCGAAGATGCCAGATCACTGGTGCTGTCTTGTGCTGTGGAGGGCCTTTTATAGTCCGAAGCTAACACCGAACTGGTCGATTTTGGCAGGCTCTGTGTGATGACGTTATCATCGAGTTCCCACGGTCGGGCTGTATGTACTGCGCGGGAGTATTATCAAAGAGTCGCCGCGGCCACAATATAGTGAGAGTGCGTGTGCTGAATGCCAAGTATTGCTGAGATCCAACGACGAGAACCGTCGTGTAAAATAAAACTAAAACTAGGATAAATTAATAAAATTGATTTAGGCTGGTTTATCAAGGATTGATTTGATGTACTCAATCTTTTGATAAATTAATAATTTTTGATTTTGTAGTCCTAAACTGTACTGGTTACATCTCACGACTAACCAGGACAATGTCCCCAAAACCAGTACTGCACTGGTAAACCAGTTACATATGGTCACCTTAGGTAGGATAGGCTGAGAGTCAGTGACTGGCCCAAAGTCACCCAGTGAGTTTCATGGCCGAGCGGGGACTAGAACCCGGATCTCCCGGGTCCCCAGTCCAACACTCTCACCACTACGCACACTGGCTCTCAATGTTTTGCCTTTGGAACTTACTTACTTTTGAAAACTGCAGCCACAGGAGCATTCAGAGGACTGGCTACCAGATGTTGGTGGAGGCCAGCCATCATAGAGCTGGCTCCAGAGTATCTTATATAGGCAGACCAAGAGACAGAGTAAGCTTCTAGGGTGTCTCCTAGAGACTAGGCCAACTGTCATAGAGCGAGCTGCCAGAGCCTTGGCTAGAGGCCACACCATCATAGAGAAGGCAGGCCAGAGCATCTGCTAGAGGCCAGGACAGGTGTCAGGTGAGACCAGGTGTGAAGGACTGCCAACTGGTCCTTTACTCAAGACCAGAGATCAAAGGTGCAAAACTGCCAGCCTTAGCTCTGCCGTCTTGACCTGATTCTCTCAGGGCCTTGCCCTGGGTCTATACACTGGATTTAGCACTGAACCACAGAGGAACCACACACACCGTGTGGGGTAGATTTCATAGATCATAGAGTTGGAAGGAGCCTACAAGGCTATCGAGTCCAACCCCCTGCTCAATGCAGGAAACTAGAGGAGGGGTCTCCCATCCAACTAATAACCAGGCTTGACCCTGCTTAGCTTTCCACGCTCAGGCAAGCTGAGCCAGCATAAACCACAGGCCTATTTCCTGGTTAAATAAACCAGGAAATTTTATTTAAGGTAAACAGATTACAATAAAAGGTGGGGAATGAGGGAAGAGGGAGAAACTTTGGTACATACAAGTAGAGCTATAAAACAACAAAACTAGTTCTTTTACTATATAACTACCAAGGCACTTTTTTGTTTTGGATCGTTCTTTGTCTGGTTCCTCTCCCCGGACCTTACCGCCATGGGTGACCCTACTAGGAGTACATAGCTCCCGACGGCATTGCTCACAGGATTCATCGGAACACGCAAGCCCACTCACCACTTCAAGGTGACGATCCGGCGAGGGGGTCTCGCAAACCGTCTTCTATCTATTTCAGAAGAGATCCTCCCTGAAACTCAATATGGTTTCCGCCCCTCTAGAGGGACAGTAGACATGATTTTTACTGCACGTCAGCTCCAAGAAAAATGCGGGAGCAAATCAACCCCTTATATGGCATTTATCGATTTGGCTAAGGCCTTTGATACTGTAGACCGTACAGCTCTCTGGACTATCCTTATGAAAATTGGATGCCCCAATAAATTTGTGAATACCTTGCGACTTCTCCATGACAACATGACGGCAACGGTTTTGGACAACAACGGCTCTCATGGGGCTCCATTTAAAGTGGGATCAGGTGTTAAACAGGGATGGTTATCGCACCCAACATTATTTGCCATTTTCATCGCCATGGTTTTACATCTTGTCAAGGGGAAACTTCCCACTGGTGTGGGAATTATATATCGAACAGATGGAAAGCTTTTTAATCTCAGCAGGCTGAAAGCAAAAAGTAAGGTAATTACAACCTCCGTTGTGGAACTTCAGTATGCTGATGATAATGTGGTCTCCGCACATTCAGAGGATGATCTCCAAACTATCCTAAATGCTTTTGCAGAAGCATACGAAAAACTTGGTCTCTCACTTAACATCAAAAAGACCAAAGTGCTTCATCAGCAAGTGCAAGCTAACCCTTTGGTGATGCCATCTATCCAGCTTGGCGGGACAATACTGGAAAATGTCGATCATTTTCTCTATCTTGGCAGCTATCTTTCTGTTACAGCTAACATCGACAGTGGAAATCCAGCATCGTTTGAGCTCCGCAAGTGCCGCATTTTCTCGAATGAAACATAGAGTGTTCGAGGATCGGGATATTTGTAAGAAGACCAAAACACTGGTTTATGAAGCCATTGTATTACCAACTTTATTGTATGCCTGCGAAACATGGACTATCTATAAACGTCACTTCCACCTCCTTGAAAGGTTTCATCAACGTTGCCTCCCGGAAAAATCCTGCGAATTACTTGGGAAGATAGACGAACAAATGTCAGTGTACTGGAAGAAGCAAAGACTACTAGCATTGAAAAAATGATCCTTCAACGCCAACTTCAGTGGACCGGTCATGGTTGTTCGAATGCCTGACTGCCGTCTCCCAAAGCAGTTACTTTACTCCCAACTCAAGGATGGAAAAGCGGAAATCGGTGGTCAATATAAGAGGTTTAAAGATGTTCATAAGGCAAATCTAAAAAATGCAATATAAACATCGAAAACTGGGAAGCTCGTGGCCCATGAACGATCTAAATGGAGGTTGGCCTTTCACAAAGGTTCCATGGACTTTGAAGAAGCCCGAGTGCAAGGTGAAAGGGAGAAAACGTGCTAAGCGAAAAGCACGTCAAATGAATCCTTTACAGGACCATCTCCTATCTGGTAACCTGTGTCCTCACTGTGGGAAGCTGTGTGGATCTAGCCTTGGCTCCACAGTACTACGGACCATCGCTAGAGTCTACACAATCTTTCTTTAGAATTTCCTCCTTTTATCCCGGAAGACAATCTTACTCGGTCACGAGTGATCGCCTGATGATGATGATGACCAAGGCACTTACTCTCTTTGCCTGGGGGTTGGTCTTCACGGAACGTCTCTCCCAACCGCTATCTACCCGGACACTACGCTCAACATCTGGGGCCCTCCTCCGACTGCCACCTCCAAGAGAGGCTCGGTTGGTGGCAACGAGGAGGAGGGCCTTCTCGGTGGTAGCCCCCCAGTTATGGAATCAGCTCCCCACTGAGACCCGCCTGGCGCCAACCTTACTGTCTTTTCGGCGCCAGGTTAAGACTTCCCTCTATGCCAAGGCATTTAGTTAGGAGCTTGGAATAGCACGGAGGGGATTGTCACCTGTAGGCTCAGTTTT
>JAHFWL010001138.1:0-83322 GCA_021292165.1 Shinisaurus crocodilurus
CCCAAGGAGAGTCCACAAATGCAGGCAACAGTGTTGATCCATGTGAACATACCAGTTCTAGCAGTTTTCACCTCCACCGGAAACAGGTCTTTTGTAAAGCTAATGGATCTTAATTGCCCATTCAAGACCAAAACACCCCAAAATATGTTGCACTACAACAGGCCAGGGTAGCTCACAACAATACATTGTTGCTGGAAACATCCACCCACCTCCCCATCCCCAGCTATGGTGAGGTCTGCAGCTAAGCTCAGAGGGAACAGACAAGTCTGAGGAGGGGTATTTATTTTATTTATTATATTTATACCCCGCTTTCTTTCCTGCAAGGAACCCAAGGCGGCTTACATAACCCTCCTCCTCCTCTCCATTTGATCCTCACAACAACCCTATGAGGTAGGTTAGGCTGAGAGTCCGTGACTGGCCCAAAGTCACTCAGTGAGCTTCATGGCTGAGCGGGGATGTGGCGGACGATGTCAACATCCTCACTAATCCAAAGGTCCCTGCTTGCTTTGACCCTGCAAGCCCTGGCTCCACTGCGCTACTGATGCTACATCAGAATATAGCCTCATTCAAGAAGCATTGTTGGCAGGGGAGGCTGATGCCTATGTCAGTGGGGCTCCTTATCCGTTGCAGGTTTTATTCTGAGCTGCATAGGAGGCTATCCGTGGTGCTGAACTCCATCCCCAAAACAGGTTCACCACCATGGAACACCATGGGTAGCTCCTATAAAGCTCAGAATAAAAGCTGCATTGGATAAGGAGCCCCACTGACATAGGAGTCACCAGCCTCCCGATGGTTGGAAGGAAAAGGAAAAGGAAAAGATGGCGGCCCGCACTTGCCAGTGGAGAAGCAGCAGTGGAGGAATTAGTTAAAATAGCCAGGGGAGGCTGGTGACTCCTATTTCGGTGGAACTCCTTGCCCTTTTGCAGGTTTTGCAGCTTTCATTTGGAGCTTTCATTTGGAGCTTTCATTTGGAGCTATCCATGGTGCTCCATGGTGGCCAACCTATTTTGGGGATGGAGTTCAGCACCGTGGATAGCTCCTATAAAGCTCAGAATAAAAGCTGCAATGGATAAGGAGCCCCACTGACACAGGAGTAAACAACCCTCCCCTGTAAACAACCCCTCTCTCCTCTGAAAAACTGCTGCCACCACCAGCACCACTTATTAGAGCAGTGTTCTCCAACCTTGGGTCCCCAGATGTTTTTGGCCTACAACTCCCAGCATGCCCCAGCCAGCTATGCTGGCTGGGGCATGCTGGGAGTTGTAGGCCAAAAACATCTGGGGACCCAAGGTTGGAGAACACTGTATTAGAGGAAGCCCCCTGAGGCAAAATCTTTTAGGTTTTGTCCCACCCCCACCCCCAAATACCTTGGATTGCAAGTAACTTGGTCTGAGAGCATTTTGCAAGACAAGCAAAATTTTTTTTAAAATTTTTGACTTGATAAACAAGCGAGGTCTTGCAATACAAGTAGTGTAGGGATGTAACCGCTCACCTCGAGCGGGCCGAAATCGGCCCCGCTCACGCCCGCCAGAGACTCGCTTTCACATAAGAGTGTTTTGGATTACAAGCACGGTTCCAGAATGAATTATGCTCTCAATCCAAGGCATGACTGTATAGGCTTTCCCCTTCATTCCACTCTCCCCATTGCCATACCCATTTTTTTTTTTGGGGGGGAGAAACTGAGCTGAAAACAGCTGAAGTTTTTTTCCCCATTGTTGTTGCTTTTTTAATGGCCACAGATTCCATACCCCCTACTTACCTTGTTAGATGCTCTGTTTCCTGCTCCTGCCACACATATGTTTTTAGGTTGCCTTTTAAACTAACCGGAGATTTCACCCAGAATATATTTCGTTGAAAAATATTTATCCAGCATTCAAATCATAGACATGAAAGCACATGCACATTTAAAACTCAGATTCATCAGAATGTTTGAAGTCCTTTGAGGAATTTTCTTCTGAATGTTATAGCTCAAACAGTTGGTTGTATTAATTTACTTTTTAAAGGCAAACATTATGTGTGATTCCCCACCACCCTTGCTGATAGCTGTATGCTTCTATAGCTGTATTTGGAATATAAATTCCGTGCTAATTATCTTTAAGCACTACAAAGAGATTGCTTTCGAAAGGATGATCTTTGTTCTCTTTAGCTCAATGCCTACCCCTTTAAAGCATATTCTGCCATATGTTTCACCCCACACCATACATATTAGTAACTTTCTTTTTCAATTTATTCTGATTCAGCATCTAATTGAGGGGACAGAAGATTTCTAACTCATCTTAGATAAAGATCTTGACAGATTTAGTGTCAGTCTGAACAATATAGGATACTCTAAAAAACAATATTATATCCTTGAGTTGTCTCACATTATTATTATTATTATTATTATTATTATTATTATTATTATTAATATTTATTTATTCGCCCATCTGGCCGGCAACCGGCCACCCTGGGCGATGTACATAGAATAAAAACAATAAAATACATTTAAAACATATAAAATTTTAAAATCTTAACCCACCCCATATTCCCCACCTGAATAACCAGGTTTTTAATGAGCGACGGAAGCTCAGCAGAGAGGGGGCATGGCGGAGGTTACTTGGGAGAGAGTTCCACAGTACGGGGGCCGCCACAGAAAAGGCCCTCTTCCTCGTCCCCACCAGTCTAGCTGCTCTGGCTGTAGGGACAAGGGACTTGGCATGTCTATTTGAATTTCAAAGATGAGAATGACAGAAATGAGCTATAAGAGTTCCATTTTGTATCTATCTATCTATCTATCTATCTATCCATTATTTATTTATTTATTACATTTATATCCTGTCTCTTTTCCTCTTGCAAGGAATCCTCTTGCAAGGAATCTTACAGGGTCTTCCTCCTCTCCATTTTGTCTTCACAATAGCCCTTTGAGGTAGGTTAGACTGAGAGTCAGTGACTGCCCCAAAGTCACCCAGTGAGCTTCTTGGTCCTAGAGAGAACTTAAGTGGGTGACTTAGCATTACATCTGAATATGGCCAGAGAGAGAGAGAGAGAGAGAGAGAGAAAGGCCTGAGATCTCATGATCAGTAACTGATAAACACATTTCTGAAGAATAATCCAACTGGAAAAGTTGCCACTAAGCTACATAACACTATTTTTAAAGCAGACATCATTCCTGTGAATTCTCAGAAGACTAGGTGAGCATTGGGTTGTGTCCAATTGGTTGTACCCAGTGTTAGTCTAACTTAGGGTGCAACCCAATGGGGATGCTTGTAAGCCTCTGACCTTGGAGGATTATGGGAGTGGGAGGAGCGTGGAGGCGATCTTCACCTCTGCGATCCTCCTGTCTTGCAAGTCAGTGAGATGGCTCAATTTGGCCATCTAGCTGAGGTGCTTCAGAAAGGGAGGGAAGGAGGCTGGAGTGCATCCAGGACACATTGTATCCTGGCGGACCTGGTCTCCTCCCCTCCCTGTCCCCCGGAATGCCCTCTTCACCCCTTCTCTGAGGTTGCTCTTTCAACCTCGGAGATGCAGCTGATCCAGTTCTTTCTGTGCTGGCTGTGAAGGGGAGGAGGATCCAAGCCTGGATCCCCAGCTCCAAAGTCAGAGCACTTTAGCTAATAGTCTAACCATGCATTTCAATGGGTCTACTCTAAGTAGGAGTAAGATTGGATACAACCCATTGTGTGAGGCACTCTGGAACATGAGCTGGGCATTTCATGGCTTCAGGCTGGGACCTAGCCTAATAAGTTACTTGGGACTGTAGATACTAAGGCTTCAGAATTCTCCTTCATGCAGAGAAAGGAATAGGGTGCTGCAATGCTGGTTTCCTGCAATTGGCTGACTGCATGAAGCCTCTAGATTGAACTGGCATTCTGCTATTTTCTGGCCAAAAGTGCAGTATCTCCTCTCTGTTGCACTTCAGACTCCCAGGTTCCAGCAACCTAGGAGAGAACATGAGTTGGTGAATATTCACTCCAGGTTACTCATGTTCTGGTTTCAGGCTACCCATGGCCCAGACACATTCCTGTTTCAGTCTTATGGCCTTGTGCCTTTGGGGTTACCCAGGGCAAAATTCAGTCACCATGGGTGCACATGGCCACTGCGTATTTATCAGCTTTTTCTTGTGGCATTGTAGTAATATTAGTGGGTAATTGTGCTGTGCTCACATGCACATTGCATGGGTATGCACCAAAGCCTGGTTGTATGGGCATGAATCCTAGACTAGTTGCATTGGTCAGAAGGTGCCAACTTGGAGATATCATTTTTCCATCACTCAGCTGGAGGAGCACTTTGATGTGCACCCTTTACAGGGCAGGAAGGGGAGAATCAGCTTTTTCCAAGCTTGCCTAAATTATCTGAAAATCACTTCGAAGCTTGTTTTGGCTTGCTCCCATTTTCAACCTTTTTTTACTTGCTTGATTAGGAAAAATGTGCATTTCAATGCGAAAAGTGCGTATTTATGAGCATATTTTTCAAAAGTGCACACTTTCCCCCCTTTGACTAAAATGTGAAAATGCATTTTTTAAAAAAACATTTCAAGGTGTACGTTTTTTAAAATACATTTTTTGAACATGATTGCAAATTCGGGAATTTGCAAAATTTCTCGAAATTTATTTATTTATTTATTATATAGTGCCCTGGCTTGTGTTCGCATTCAGAATTGCAAATGGGACGTGTTCACATAATTTGCAAACAGAAACAAAGTTCTCGTAGATCCCTACGAGTGGATAGCAAATTTGGGATAGCTGTATAAATATGCCACATCTAGTTATACATTGTGTTCCAATGGTGGCAATCTCACTCTGTCTTATGGCAGGAGCAGTCTTTGGCTCATGAAAGAAGGTATGACCTTGCCATTATTATTGGATAAAAATTGATATTATTGTTTTTCATTATGCATGGGAACAAATAATCAAAATTTTGCTTTTCTAAAACCAGATATGTTATTTTGATTCTTTGTTTTATTATATGGTGCTTCAGCTTTTGTAGAGATATGACCGACAAGCTTTGTTTGTAATGTGAGACATCCACTGTGTACTGAGAGATTGAAATGAAATTTGGTACATGCATTCAGAACACAATTTTATGTTCCCTGCAGGAATCCCAGCTCATTCACTGCACTTGTTTTAATGGGAGACAGAAACCATGTAAAAAACAATATTATATATATATATATATATATATATATATATATGAGACATAGAATCAGGGCCGGATTAAGAGCATTATGGGCCTGGTGCTGAGGATTTTGGTGGGCCTTTTTATGGAAATAAATAAAATGAAGACGCAATTAGTGGAAGACCGACAACCTGGTCTGCGCGGGTTCAGTGCTAAGGGGGTAGTGAGTCCTGGGGCGGGCCTTCTCCGAGGTCCCCAGCGACTATCACCCTTAGCCCAGAACAAAGGGATAACTTATAGCCACAAAAGAATCTTTTATAAAACAAGTTTATTTACAAAATTACCTTCACAAACCCAGACACACGCCAGCAATACAGCTTATCAGTACGGTACAAAGTAGCAAGCAAGAGGTCTCAAGGACACCGTGATTTCAGGGCTCTCAGCTAGTTAGTTCAGCTCGGTCTCCAGCAGAGGCCCGGTCAACTGCACGCTGCTAGCTGGGTTCCCGGCGGAGGTCCGGTCTACCCAAGCGGCTAGCTGGGTTCCCGGCGGAGGTCCGGTCTACCCAAGCGGCTTGTGAGTGATTTCAGCTTGGTTTCCCGGGGATCCGGTCAACCCAAGCGGCCAGTGATTTCAGCTTGGTTTCCCGGGGTCCGGTCAACCCAAGCGGCCAGTGATTTCAGCTAGCTGGAGCGCGCCGGGTTCTGCTACCCGGGGTTGCCGATCCTTCGTTCCCTTACCCCAAGCATGGGGCAAGATTGCTGATCAGGTCCAAAAACTCAGTTCCCTTGTGCAGGGTGTTTTATACCTTGGGTTTCAGGTAGCCCCTCCCTCCGTAATCAGGTGGGTGGCCAATCAGGTGGGTTGCCACCCTCCCTGAGGGGCGGCCTTTTGGGTCAGGTGGGGTGACGCCTTCCCCCTGTGGGGTGGGGTCCCTTTGAAGCCACTTGCTTAATGGTCCCATCCTGTGGTGTTGAATGGTCCTTCTTATGGGTGCCGAAGTGTCTGCTCTGGCGAGGTATTCAAGTCTTATGTAGATGGGGCTGATATACGAGAGCATTGACGAACCTGGGGATGCTTCCTGCCTTCCCCCCTGGGGTGATTCTATGCAGATGTTGTTTGTCCCCATTGGTCTCTGTGGAGACTGGCTGTCTCCCCCCCCCCCGGGTCTCCTTCCCCCCACCTTGGTGAGTGTGTGTGTGTCAGAAAGGGGTTTTAGGTTGGCTTTCTCCACACAATTTTATATTAAAACAAATTAAATATTTTAATTACCATTAAAGTGCCAAAACTCAAAAACTCCTGCAGCTCATCAGTAAGGGTCTTCCCAATTTCCCCCAAATTATTTATTAAAAAAGAAAAAGCAGCCACAACAAAAAGCCAGGAAGCTTTGCTTGACCAAGAATAATTGTGTTGTTCTTGTTGCTTTGTTTCGTTTTTGTTTTTTTTGTTAAACTAGCATTTGAACAATTGAGCTGCGAATCAGAAAGATCTTTTGCTCGAGGCTGGAGAGAGAGGTCCCTTCTAAATCTGAATATTACAGACCCTAGCAAGCCCCCCATGTGCTTCAAAGAAATGTAGTAACAGTGATTGAAATGCAAAAAGCTACCGAAATGCTAATTTGAGAACAACAGTTCTTGCTAGGTCTTGCCTCAAGCCTGTAATGCAGATGTGCTTAGAACACCTTTCTAATCTTGAAAAAATCATTAATTATGCTGAATGATAACGATCAGAGCTAACTGAAATCGTTCCGCGCGTCCCTATATTGTGGGCCTATTTTCTGTTATGGGCCTGGGGCTGCAGCTCCAATAGCCCCTATCTTAATCCGGCCCTGCATAGAATAAAAGTTCATTTGTAGGTTCAGAACACCATTCTGTGTTTCAAGTACAAGCCCAAGTATGAAGCTTGACTCGTGAACCTGTTTTCAAAGGGGGGAAGCAAACTAGAATATAATGTGACATCTGATGGAAGCCCTCTCAAATACTGTGCTTCACTATCTTTTGTTATTATAGTGATGTTGTTTTATTCCTAGATCAGGAGTGAATTGACTTCAGTGTGTTTGATCTATTTCCTCCCTCTCCACCCCCAAGAATGCCAGCAACCATTAGGTGTCAGAACAGGGATGCAAAATGTGCAGCCCGTGAGCCACAGGTGGCCCCCCAAACCCTCCCCAAGCCCCTCGGTCACTCTGTAGAAGCTCACATCACTACTTTTCAGTGATGCCTGTCTGGTCACTGAGAAGGAAGAGGAGGAGACTAAAGTCTCCTTCTCCCCACAGTTGACCCAAAAGCAGCTAGCATTGCCGCGTCTGTGCTGCCATTATGCCATGGAAGCGGCGATGCGCATCGGGGATGCCGGGAGACTTCTTGGCCACCCCACAACAGCTGGCATTGTTGCAGCAGCGCTGAAGCAGCTAGCTATGCCCCTTGGGCCTCCTCCTCTCTATTCCATAGCGACACAGAAGCAGCCAGCATCTCTGCTTTGGCACTGCGAATACCAGTGCCAAAGCAACGATGCCCATTGCATCTCTGAGATGAGTTGGGATTAGCTTCCTTCTCCCTGTGGCAACCCAGAAGCCGCCACATGAAAGCAGCAGTGCCAGTTGGGGTCACTGGGAAGGGGGGGGGAGGCTTAGCCTGGTGACTGAGAAGCAGCCTCCCCCCCATCCCGTATGTGTGTTATTCACGCATGAGTGTTGAGTGTTGTTGTTATGGTTGGCTTGGAGTGGCCTGGATTGGCCCACTCAGCCAGAACATACTGACTCCATCTTACCCATGTCCAAGGGGAAGAAGCCTCCATTTTACAATCACTTGCATGTCTCTGCTAAAGCCCACATCACCTGGATGCTGGTGTTGATATGCAAATGCCCTGGCTGAGGTCATCTGAAGGCCACTTAGCTCACACAATAGGAGAGCTTTCCAATGCATTGGGAAAGCTTCTCAAACCTATTGACCAGTCTATTGCCCATGTGACCAAAACAATGGAGAATCTTCAGGAGCCCATCTCTGGGCTGAGGATGAGCAATGAGTAGATAATCAACTGGACTCAAACACACAATTCTTGGGGGGGGGGATCTCCACTCAGGAATGGGGGGTGGGGACCTAAGGAGATACACTCCACTGGGAAAGGAAGTTCCTGGTCTTTTCCTTCGTTACCGGTGCTGGAGGTGTAGGTCTTCTAAAAGGTAGGGAGGGCATGACACAGACATGACCAGAGGAAATTGCACCACGGAGGTCAGGGATCTTCAAGGAACCAGGTAGGCAGCTTACTTCAGGGCAGTGTGTATCTAGTCTGTGTTTTTCTGTTTCTTTCACATTTGCCACTGAATTGCAACCTTAAAACTGCTTGTTACTTTGTGCCTTGAAACGAGCTCTTTTTCCATTCTGTACTTTTTGCCTGAATCCCTAATAAATATTTTACCCTACTTTCACCACAACCCAGACTGTGTGTTTTGGGGGTGAATGGGGGGGGGGACGACTCATAAAGGGCACACCACATTATTGGTCATGCTACAGCTGGTTTAAAGGCCAGGTTGCATGCAACGTGGTGAGTAAAGCCAGTAACCTAAGCGGTGCTCCCTTAAGGACGCAAGAGGGCTGCAAAGAAGCCCCATGCAAGAGTCCCCATTGGGATCCTTGGCCAGTTGTCCCCAAGGGATCAAGAGCACTTGGGGACTGAGGAGACTGGGTTTGGTCTACTCTTGATGGTGGCAGCCGCTGCTACCAGTTGGTGCTGCTGCACCAGATCTGTGCCCGTAGCCAGGATGCCCATGGGTGCCAGGTCGCCACAGTTGTGTGTGTATGTGTGAATTATGAGTGTGTGTGCATGCATGTGTGCGCGTGTGTACGTACATGCACATTTGTGGCCCTCAGCAATGTAGCAGACACCCAATGTGGCCCTTGTAACTGAAAAGTTTGTACACCCCTGTGCTAGAACTTGGCCAGTGCGTCACTGGTGGACTGTGATCTTCCTATTTTAGATAATCTTTCAGAGTAGAAAAAATGTATAGGATCACGAACCACTTGGAATAGCTGTGAATACAAAAGTAATGCTATGTCTCCTCACATTGTTTGCTGACAAATGTGTTTTTCTTAGTTTAGTACTATGGTCTGATTGTATCATCATAGCTTGATTTCAGATTGCAAAGTGGACTACGCCTTACTTTCTGTGAACTTTTTATTGTGCCTGGATGATCATATGACTTGGTCCTTAATGCATTTCACCATGAACACCAATTGCCAGCACTGAGCTGTATTAAAAACAACTGCCCAGGTCATTGTGACCAATTTGCACTAATGTTAACTTGACCTCCAGTCAAAACACAATGAGGGTTAAACTAGTTTGTTCTTCAATTGAACTGGGGCTTTAGAACTCGGATGGTTTTTTTTCTTCTTTTTTTAACTGAATTTCTGTTGTTCAGAACTAGAAGATTACTTTGGACTGATTATTAAAAATAGAAACAGAAATAGCTCCAGCTTGCAATTTTTCAGTTTCAAACTTCATATTTTAAAGATCTCTTTTGTGTAATATCAAAATAGATCTGAGTCTGCCTTGTACTCTCATTAAAGAACATCCTACCAATGAACAATATATGCCATTCATAAAAAAACAACACCCCCTTAACATTTTTCTGAAATGCCTTTCTCACAAACTCTTTTATGCTGCAGTTGTGAATTAATTATGGTATTTTCAGATACCATATTTGGGACTGATAGGCCCATAAATCTTAGATAGTTCTATAACTGTGGAATATAATCTGTTCAGGAGGGAGGGGGGAAGGGAGAAACACCAATTTCTTCTATTTCCAGGATATAAGCCATCAAAGAAAGTCAGTACTTTAAAATTTGATAAGGATAACTAATGGTGGCCAAACTGGAGAAATTCTTAGGTATGGTCAGTGGGTGAATTGTTTGTGGTTTCTAATGGTGAAGTATTGTGCGGAATGTTATGAAGTTGGTTGGTTTATAAAGAAATACAGGCCTGTGGCTTACGCTGGCTCAGCTTGTCTTAGTGTGGAAAGCTAAGCAGGGTCAGGCTTGGTTATTAGTTGGATGGGAGACCCCTCCTCTAGTTTCCTGCATTGAGCAGGCGGTTGGACTCAATAGCCTTGTAGGCTCCTTCCAACTCTAAGATCTATGAAAGAACAGTATCCAATTGTGTCATTTCATTAGCACAAATGCCATTGCACTAGCAGAAACTAGGTTCCGAATGCAGGGCCGTGACTCGGCTCAGCTTGTCTGAGTGCGGAAAGCTAAGGGTCAGGCCTGGTTATTACTTGGATGGGAAACCCCTCCTCTAGTTTCCTGCATTGAGCAGGGGGTTGGACTCGATGACCTTGTAGGCTCCTTCCAACTGTATGATCTATGAAATCTATGAAATCAACTATGTACAAGAGGAGAATCCAACTAAAGTTACATGGCTGTGCAACCAGTTGTTCAACTGCTTGCACAACTGGTTGCACAAGCATATTTTGCAAGCGCTTGCAATGGAAAGATTTGGCTGAGTTCTGCTACCACTATTTGAGTTTGCAGAATGACACCATTGGATACTGCACAAACATACATGCATACAGCTTTTTATGCATATATATATATATATATATATATATATAGAAGAGAGGTGGGCAGAAGGTAGGGTCATATGGATTTTGATAAATCAATTCAGTCTGTGTTTTGCAGATTGTCAGGTGTCTTTTGTTCTATTATCTGCTCATTGACGGAATCAGATTTTTTAAAGGGATGTACGAGAATTTTGTTCCTGTTTGCAAATGTGCATTTGCTCAACCCCCCAGCCCCCAAAGTAAAAAACAACAACAAGTGATCCTCAAGTCCACGGAATCTGTGCAATTCAGAAAAAGTCAGTCTGTTGCAGAATCCACAGGTCAGAGAAATCCAAACTCATTCAAATCCATTGTGGATTTCTCCAACATCCCTGATAAGTAGATTGAGATCTATTGGTAGATATCTGAGTGATTTGTAGTAGATTAACAATGGTTTCTGATCCACAGTTGCCTAACAATTGCATCAATTAAAATGCTCCCCCTGCAAAATAAAATTACATTGCTAAAAAGAATATCTGGGGAGAAAACCAGGAGTGGGTTTTCGTGTGAAAGGACTTATGAGCTTGGTTCTGGTACTGGCCACACATCCCTGGGCAGAGCATATGCTCCTAGGCACCTTCTTCCATAATTCTTAGCATATGCCCGCTCACCCGAGTCAGGGTTTTGCACCTGGTTCTGCTTGATGAACCTCAGGGATCTAGTTAAAAAAAACCCAAAGTAGATCCCTCAAGCCTGAAGTCTGCCCATTCCTGAGCTAGGAGACCTTTATGGTGCTTGTAAATCCTGATAATAATAACCTGAATGATGCTATTAAGTAGATCTTGAATCATGACTTGCATAACCATCCATTTCCTGACTTCTTTTGCCATACAGGTTTCAGTGTTGGAAATATAAATACACTCTAGAGAGTGAAAGAGGGATGATGAATAGCTGGACGCAAGGGCATTTAATTAAAGGATCATCAAACTCTCTAAAATGTTGAGGGGGAAAATCATTTTCAAGCAACAAGACGGAGACAAAACAGCTTTTTAATTTCTCATCAATTTTCTTCAGATGAAAAAGCCAGAAAGAGCCATCAGATCTGAAGAAAGAATGAGTTTCTGATATTACAGCTTGCCACACCAAAATGAATTTAACACTACTGGGAATCATTACTGTGCTGGATCTCCAGGTCTTGGCATTCCTGATGATTGACAATCATATTGATGACAGGATTGCATGACTGCAGCGTGATGGATAGCCAGCCTTCTGAAGAAATTAAGCACGCCTAGCTTCAGTGGCAGGGGGAGAAATTACTCTCATCTGCTAAGATTGCACTACTAGTTTTAATTCCTGCTGCTCTGTGTTTTTGCATTTATAGGACCTGGATATATTTGTAAAAAGGCCAACACCAGAAGGGAAAGAGGCAATATAATATATATTTTTTCTTAAAAAGCTTTGATGTTTCAAATCATGCCTCTCTCTTAACAAGAGTGGAACACAACAGGAAGCAAAAGAGGTAAGAGGCAGACTTCCCAGAGTTTCATTTCTGCCCGGAGGACTCACAATTGTTCCCAATACAAAGGCACAGTCCTGGAACAGATGAAGGAATAACATTATGAGAGTGCCTCAGAGGACATGCAGAGTTGCTTTTTCCACACCTGTGAGCAACTACAACCAGGACTCACACAGAAGGGATGAGGAGAAAGAGCTTCCAGGTTAGGCAGTGGGATTGCCAAACTGGTTTTAGCATGGCAAGTTATGTTTTGGAAATTAAAGATGGCAGGAAAATGGCTACATAAATGGGCCACACTTAGCAATTGTGAAGGGTTGGCCCTGCCATTGGGCGATGTAAGGCAGCCATCCTAGGAAGGTGATTTGGGGTGTCATGAAAGGACAGGAAATTGTTAGTCATTTAATTTATTGTTGTATTTTTACTGCTGGGGAGTGGGGAAGTGGAGTCTGTGGGATTTTCTGCCTCAGCTGCCAACCCCCCTTGGCTGGCCGTGGGCATCATGCATCTTGATTGAGAAGGGCACAATTTGCTGCTCCACCTCAGGCAGCAAAATATTTTGGGCCAGCCTCGGCCCCTGCAATTCGGCCAGCATCAAGTGCAAATATACAGGTACATAAAATGTTTCCATTGACTCTTGCAGACTGATCCTATACATGTTTACTCAGAATGAAGTTTGAGACTGCAGTGGGACTTTTTCTCAGACAAATGGGCATAAGATTGCACCCTCAGCACTTATTTGAATGGAAGGCTGGGCATGGATCTGTTCATGTGGCCAGTTTGTGAGTTTATGAATGTGTTAATTGATTTATAATCCACCTTTTCCCCAAGGAACTCAAGTTTGTGTACATAATTCTCTCCCACCATTTTATCCTCACAACAACCCTGTTATAAGTAAGTTAGACTGACAAATGGTGTGACTGGTCCACCCAGTAAGAGCTGAGCAGGGATTTGAGCCAGGGTTTCATAGATTTCATAGATCATAGAGTTGGAAGGAGCCTACAAGGCTATCGAGTCCAACCCCCTGCTCAATGCAGGAAACTAGAGGAGGGGTCTACCATCCAAGTAATAACCAGGCCTGACCCTGCTTAGCTTTCCACGCTCAGACAAGCCAGGACACAAGCATTATTTTTTGGGCTGCTCTGCATTTTCGCTAGACAGGCTTTTTTGCCCATCTAGCTGGGGTGTTTCAGAGGGGGAGGGAAGGAGGCTGGAGCAGCATCAGGATATTATCTCATATCCTGATCTCCCCAGTCTCCTCCCCTCCCCACTCCTGAACCACCCCCTTTCCCCCCTCTCCAAGGTTGCTTTCCCAACCTCAGAGAGCAGCCAGTGAGGTTCTTTCTGAGCTGGCTGCAAGCGCTGTCTCCAACCTCAGATCTGGGAATCTCTGAACTATCCTATGGTCCCTCAGACAACGTCTAGGGGCCATAGGATCACTCCCTCCATTAGTTAGTGAGTAGAATCAGAAGCAGGTTGTGAAGGAGAAAAGAGGGAGAGAAGCTATTGAAAGCAGAGACGTGGTGTTAGGTTTTTAGGACCAGTATATTATTATTATTATTATTATTATTATTATTATTATTATTATTATTATTTACCAGTTATTGTTTGTTCTGAATGTCGAGCTGTTAAATGTGTGTATAAACACTTTCACATAGCTATGTTCTGGTCTGGGTGGATTTGAAGATGGGCATATCTCACCCCACATGTTAAGGACATAAGAGGAGAGTCCTACCGCTCTCTATAAATCAGTAGGTGGTGGCAGCTGGTGTTTTGGGGAGTCCTGGAAAAAGCTTGGACTCAGTGACCTCTAGGGGTGAGGGCCTTATAGGGGACCCCTAGTTTATATAACAGTGTGCATGCCCGTTGCACTCAAGGTTTTGTTGGCTAAGGCTATCAGTAATCTGTTATACAGAAACCCAACTGTGGATGGGTCAAACTTGAGATAAGCTGCACCTGATACTTGGATTGCCTGATTGACACAACAGCAAATACTCGAAAGCGATGGAGATTATTTGGGGTGAGGGTGCCTTTGTTTATTTTCAGGTGTAGTTTGAAAATGCCAATTTAGAAAAAGATGAACAGAATTACATATTACATAAAGCAAAACCATCTATTGGGGTTAAATTTACATCACCCTAGTTATGGAAAAATTGCAAATCTTTTGAACATTTAATTCCATTCAGATGAGCTTTCCCCTCCTACATAAGACAGCTTTGTTATCTGGGAAGCCATAGCAGAAGGTGGCTCATTTAGAAGTATATGTCATAAGAAAGAAGATACCATATGCCTCTGGGTTGATATTCAGCAAAACACATTTAAAGGAGAATGGATACAATTTGAAAAATGCAGAAACCAGTGTGATTGATGCTACATTGGCTAGCTTATGGGCCGAACTTTAGGAATACTTAATTCGTGTGCCTTGTACTCCTCACCTTGCTCACTTTGAATTGTCCCAGAGGCCCATGGGGCAGAATAGATGCCTGAAGGTGTTATAGACTGCAGTCCTATGCAATACACACCTGTAAATAAGCTCAGCTGAACTCAGTGGGATGTCCTTCTGATGTACACATGGACAGGATCGAACTGCAAGGCAGTTAGTTGGGTAGCATCAGGTAGCATCAGGCTGGTGTTGCAGGACCTTGGATAGTTCCAAGTAGACCACTTGCTGCACTGAGAGGGACACTCAGGTGATCCCCCCCACACAGACACATATTGAAAAAACACGTAAGAGGGGTGTGTGGAGCCCAGTAGATAAACCTTCACCCCAGCACATTGAAAACACATTGGAGGGGGCTCTACATATGTACTGAGCTCCTTCATGTTAGGCAGACTATGACTGGGCCAGGGTTCACCCTCACCTGGAGGAGCGCTATGTGCATACATCAGTACACCATGTACAGCCCCTTCAGGCACACTCAGAACGTGTGTGTGTGTGTGTGTGTGTGTGTGGGCTAGCCCACATGAAAGCCCCCATTTGTGTTATTTCAGTGGGCAGTGTCTAATGCAGCACCACTGCTAACGTAAATGATATTGCACTTGTGTAATCTGTCTCTAGCACAATGGCAATAGTGCCAGCAAGCGGTATTGGAATTGCACTAGTTTATGCTAGCACAACAACATCATTTATGTTAGTGGAAGTGTCATGTTGGATACTGTCCAATGTATGTGTGATTCAGCTCTAAGGTGTGAAGCTCAACAGAGGCCTCTTCGTCTCCCATGATGCCTCTCCCAGGCTCCACCTTTTCTGAAGAGGCTTTGAACTCTGTTGCCTCTCAATCAGCATCGCCTGCACTAGTGAGCAGCAGGCATGGAGGAGCATGAGGTTCACCATGCAAAGTGGGCTGGTTCCTGAGGGGAATCTGGCGCAGGGGGTATTGTCCCCAGTAGTCCTAGTTCAGAGGCCCCCAGATTCAGGGGCTTGTGGCTGAGGGGCTGTGGCCTGTATCTGAGCCCAGGTCTAGATTCAGCACTTCAGTGGTTTGTGCCACTGATTGTGTGCCACTGGTTTTCCTGATCCACGTGGTTCCTCCCCCATTTATGTCAGAGTCCTGACTGCTGCTCAGGGTTGGAAACACTCTCCTGTTCTGCTTGCAGTCCTGCCATGCTCCATCCTTGCTATGGGTTTTATCCAATGTTAGTCTAACTTATGCCCCATTCATTTCAGTGGGTCTACCCGAAGTAGCAGGGGAGGCTGGTGACTCCTATGTCAGTGGGGCTCCTTATCCATTGCAGCTTTTCTTCTGCGCTTTATAGGAGCTATCCATGGCGTTGTACTTCACCCCCCAAAATAGGTTCACCACGATGGGGCACCATGGACAGCTCATATGAAGCTCAGAATAAAAGCTGCAATGGATAAGGAGCCCCACTGACACAGGAGTCACCAGCCTCCCCTGCTAACATTGGATGCAATCCCATCCCATGCTTCTGGTTTTACAGACAGTCTATTTGGCTGTGATGCTGCCTCTTATTGGAATTGGTTCTTGTTCTTCTCTGTACTGTTTGCCTTGGTTGCACACTCACTTTTTCCTGCCCTCTTATACTCCACTTGAACCCCCTGGCTAGCAGTCCATGGGAGAAGGGAGGCATAACATTCATAGATTTCATAGATCATAGAGTTAGAAGGGGCCTACAAGGCCATGGAGTCCAACCCCCTGTTCAATGCAGGAAACTAGAGGAAGGGGTCTCCCATCCAAGTAATAACCAGGCCTGACCCTGCTTAGCTTTCCACAGACAAGCTGAGCCAGCGTGAGCCACAGGCCTGCATTTCTGAGGTTAGTAGAAGTAGCTTGAACATGCAGTTGCTGCTGGAGGTATAATACTGCTAATGCTTCTTTTAATCATATGTTTTGGCAATGTCCAGTAGTTGCCTCTTTTTGGGTGTAAGTTATAATATGGAAAAACTTTGTATTAGAACACTCTTTGATATTTTCTGATGCACATGTTATTTTAAATTATCTACCTGTTTCTTGAAAGTTAAAGCATGGTCAATGCAAATGGATTTTCCGTGCTCTTTTGACAGCTAAAAGACTGATACTACAACACTGGAAAGATAAAAGCTCAAATCCTATAATGCATTGGATCAAAGACTTAACTATGCTTTCAATATTTGAGTGGGTGACATACAGACACCACTCTTGAATGGACATAAATATGGATATCTGGTCTGCCTTTGCTGATGCTTATGTATTACGGATGCATCTGGATTTATCATAGAATCATAGAATCATAGAAAAGTAGAGTTGGAAGGGGCCTACAAGGCCATCGAGTCCAACCCCCTGCTCAATGCAGGAATCCAGGTCAAAGCATCTCTGACAGATGTCTGTCCAGCCGCACCTTGAATGCCTCCAGACTGGGAGAGCCCACCACCTCCCTAGGTAGTTGATTCCATTGTCTTATTGCTCTGACAGTCAGGAAATTTTTCCTGATGTTTAGGTGGAATCTAGGTTCCTGTAACTTGAGCCCATTATTCCGTGTCCTGCAAACTGGGATGAACGAGAAGAGATCTTTGCCCTCCTCTGTGTGACATCCCTTCAAATACTGGAAGAGTGCGATCATATCTCCCCTCAGTCTCCTCTTCTGAAGGCTAAACATGCCCAGTTCTTTCAGTCTCTCCTCATAGGGCCTTGTTTCCAGTCCCTTTATCATCCTTGTTGCCCTCCTCTGAACCCTCTCCAGTTTGTCTATGTCCTTGTTAAAGTGAGGTGCCCAGAACTGGACGCAGTACTCAAGATGAGGCCTAACCAGTGCCGAGTAAAGGGGAATTATCACTTCCCGCGATTTGGAAGCTATACTTCTATTAATACAGCCCAAAATTGCATTTGCCTTCTTTGCAGCCACGTCGCATTGCTGGCTCATATTCAGTTTGTGATCTACCACAATTCCAAGATCCTTCTCACTTGTAGTATTGTTGAGCCAAGTGTCCCCCATTCTGTAACTCTGCATTTGGTTTCCTCTCCCTAGGTGCAGCACTTGGCATTTATCCCTGTTAAATTTCATTCTGCTCTTATATGGATATTTATATATATATATATATATATATATATATATATATAGATATATGGATATTTATATATAAGCAATTTTTAATTTCAGGGTTGTTTTCTTCAATTTAGATTTTGTTTTGTTTTGGTGAAATTCACAATAAAAAAATAAATGCCCTAGAACAAAGTTTTGAAAGATTTTCAGCCTTCAATCCAGATGCTGCACTCATCAGGAGAGAATGTCCTAGTGGGGACTAAAGTATCAGAGGCCTGCTCCATGATGGTTTGGAATAGGCCCTTTAGGCCAGGGCACAATCCTATGCATGTTTAGACAGAAAAAAAGGCTTACAACTCCCAGCATTCCCCAGCCAGTATGGTTGGCAGTGGGACGCTGGGAGTTGTAGGACTTTTACAGTCTAAACATAAATAGGATTTCACTCTTAGTGTCACAGAACTTGCTCTCTGAAACCTCCTCCCAGTACAAATTAGACAGGTGCTGACCCTTTGGGGTTTTCAGTGTCTACTGGAAACTCATTTATTTCAACATGCTTTCCCAGAAAGGTAATTTTGTTTGTTCCCTGTTGTTAGGCTATTTGTCTCTTTTAAGCATTTTGTATGGTATTTTATTATTGTTTTACTATGCATTGTTGTATATTGCTTAGAAAGCTTTAGTGTAATTGTTAAATAAACACATTTACGAAGCCCCATTGAACAAATGGGACTTACTTCAGAGTAAATGTGGATAGGACCATACCGTCAGAGAGCAACTTCACACCCCTAAGGTCAAGTAGGCACCTGAATTGTATTCAACAATGGTCAATTTCTTATCCAACTAGAATATTCCTGCCATTCCACAGGGCAAAATGAGGCTCCATGTTATTGAGGGAAGTAGTGGATATATCATCCATTTGTGCCTTAGAAAGAAGAAACTGCTAACCCCCAATCTATCTTAAACACACACACACACACACACACACACCAGTGTTTCCAGAAAAACATCCTCAAAGAGAAGAAGTTAAAAAAAAGAAAAGAATAAAAAGCACTCTGGAAATAACACACACACACACACACACACACACACATTCCTTTTGTTTGTAATGAAAAACAAAACCCAGATAAACTGGGCATTTGTTTGTAGAAATAGGATATGTCCAGAGAGAAATGTCAAACTACAAAGCACCAACTTTTTGCACTATACGACTTCAAGAAATAATTTTCCATCGATGTAAGTGGTTGCACAAACATTGGACATCTTTTATTTAAAGCATTTGAGTCATTAACGAGGATTCGCTTTATCAAACTCTCTTTTCTCTTCTTCTTTTTCCAATCCACCCACCAAATTTCTTATTTTCCGTGAAGAAGGGTCAATTATAGTTTCAAATAAATATTTCATTTTTATGCTTCACATTCAGTCTGTCTTGCTAACTTTGTATTTTTTTATTTATAAGTATAGGCAGCAGTTAATAACCACAGCGTAGTTGCAGTTTTGGTGTATGAGAATAATATAGTACAGGGAACTGTTTGAGATGTCTGAATGCAGGCCTGAAGGATTGAAGCTTGCTTTGTCCTTAACTTTCTAAGATGAAGGGCCATGTTTTATGGCAGCTGTGTGTGGAGGGATAGAAATCATGCAAAGAATGCGTGGGAAATACACCATAAATTTCTGTTTCTTCTGAGTTATTTTTTCTCTTTCATCCTTTTTTCTCTTATTCAAGAGAAAGGAGATGGTCCCCTCTTATTTATATTATTTTGAAAATAAAAGTCTAAATCATCCCCAAACAGAGCTATGATTAAAAAATATATATAATGGAGTGGGAAACAGTCACAGAATAGTATTTACAAACATATAAAAATGGTAAAAATGAGACTCTTGTTTACTGTAGTTCTAAAGCAGCAATAACTAATAAGAGAGAAAGTTTACCCATTTTATGCATTTATTTTCCTTGCTTTACTATCCTGCTGAATAATAATAATAATAATAATAATAATAATAATAATAATGATATTATATTTCAGCAACTGTCATATCTGACTTGGCATTTTTGCATTTTCTGTGCTAGTTATGAACATTCACTTTCCCCCTAGTTTCTACCTTTTTAGCAAGGTCCCTCATTTGGAGGGACATAGGAAGAGGCATAGAAGCAGCTGCAACCTCAGAGTCAGAAATCCTTTCCAAGCTGGCAGTGCCTCAGACAGAGCACTCCCCCCCCCAACCTTGGTGCTGGCGCGGTTCTTTGGAGGAAAACTGAGCATGGAAGACCGTACTCAGTTCCCCCTTAGAGGGGTGTTCCTGGGGGCGGGGCGAGGCACCACCCTCTTATGAAGAATCCAGACAGAGAGGCATCTAGATGGCTGATAACCTATCCTCCGCACTCCTCCTGCCCTGCATAGGATGCCCACAATCCTCTGGCTTCGCAGGGTTGTGGGCACCCTCAAAGGACTGCACTGCCCAAGAGTAAGTGGTTTTGTTTCTTTATTATGCTGCCTACCTGATTTCTCGATCTGTCAGTGCTTCTGGCCATAATAGCTGACTGAGATCTCTCCGTTGAAAGATAGTACGCTGAATGGCAATGGTGGGGAAAGGAATGTGCCCTTATGCCATGTTTCTGGGCATACCAGAAGCAAGCATCTGTTGGAAGCAAGATGCTGGACTAGATGGATTTTAGTCTGAACTTGCAGGGCTCTTCTTGCGTTGTTGTTCATATATTTTTCCTGCCATTAAAGTTGCATCAACTGACTTCAAGAGAACATGTTGTGGGACTGGGAGGAGTTTAGGAAACAAAATGGATGTTAATGAAATAATGATCAGCGATTTGAAGAGGCAAGGCATCTCTGGTATCCTAGTAGGTATCGTTCTGCACAGAAAACCCTTACCACCCCCTTTACAGAGATAACTCCATATAATTGACATGCTGCCAAATTGACCACTGAAAGTTCTTGATGGTTGTGTACAGAAACCATATTTAAAGTGATACTTCATTAACTCAGATGTTGGATAACAATAGAATACATCGATATTTCTGTTGCCTGAGAACAATGCAACAGAAATGCTAAAAACAAAAGCTGAACAATATGATGTATCAAACAATGATTAGTTGCTCCCATATCACAGGCAAAGGCACAGAGATTTAATCTTACATATTATTTCCCTGTTAATGAAGTGGCTTTCTACTATGACTGTCAGTAGCTCCCCAGGGTCTCAGGCAGTGGTCTTTCCCATCACCTGCTATATGATCTTTCTACCTGGAGATACCTTGGACTGAACTGGGGTCGGGACTTCTTGCATGTAAAGGATGAGCTCTACCACTGGGCTATGGTCCCTCCTTGACGGGCCAGTGGGGAACCATTGTGTCATCTCCAGCTTCCATCTCTGTGTGGTAATAAAAAAAAACTGAGGAGAGGGGTGTCATTTCAATTTCATAGAATCACAGAAGTGGAGGGGCTAGATTTAGCCTGTTGGTCAACACTGCCTTAGAAAATGAAGAAAGAGGCTGGGCAGGATGTGCCAGAGAGTGAAATCAATGGCCTGCAGTTACTGTCATAGTCTAGTCATCCTTACCCCCAAAATGTGTAGAATCATAGAGTTGGAGGAGGTCAGGTAGGCCATCTAATCCAATAGGTGGTCCATCCAATGCAGAAAAACTAGAGCATCCCCAAGAGGTGGCTGTTCAGCCTCTGCTTGAAGGCCTTCAGTGAGGCAGAGATCATCGCCCCTCTAGGTAATTGGTTCCATGGTTGAACTGCTCTTACCACAAATAAGTTTCTCCTAATGTTCAACTGAGCTGTACCATCATGTATCTAAGCTCATTAGATCTAACCCTGAGTTCTGGGGCAGCAGAGAGCAAGCCTTTGCCCTTTTCTATGTGACAGCCCTTCAGGTATTTGAAGAGTGCTATCATGTCCACTCGTATCCTTCTCTTCTCTAGGCTAGACATACCCAGTTCCTTCAATCTTTCCTCATGGGACTTGTTTTCCATACCACTGGCCATCTTCCAAACTTGTTTCAATTTGTATACATCCTTCTTAAAGTGTGGCACCCAGAACTAGATCATTACAAAAAAAATTAGAATTAAAATTGACTGCAAAAAGCCTAAGGCCAGCACTGACCAGTTGTATCTAACTTGTGGACAATTCATTCATTTCAGAAACAATAGACTACCAACTTTGAAATGTAAAAAAAACAAACCAGTCTTACCATGAGATCTGAAAGTGTCAGCTCCCCTCTCAGAATGACCAAAGTCATTTTCTTTGAGAAGTAAATACAAGAACTGTACTACTGGTAAAAGGTTTGTTTTTGTTTGTTTGTTGCGAGTGTATGGGTGAGATAAAGAAGAGTCCGACACAGAGTATATGGTTTCAAATCAGGGCCACATTTATTGAATTGAAGATCTGTGAAGGGCGAAGTGCGGTACTAACCTAGCCCGGCCATTGGCCGGGAAAAAACCAATATTTGGGCGAATACATCCGCACTGCACCGGAGGCAGGTTGGTCCGCCCCCGGCCAGTTGCCCTCCATGTGGAGCTGGAGGGCTTTACCATCGTCGCCTTACCTTGACGCCTCCAGGCACCCAATGTAGGCGAGAAAGGCAAAACCCCAAAGACGTCCCAATCTCCCTCCTGGCAAGCCTCAGGGCATTAGCGAGGGCAGCCTTGGGTAAACGTCAGTCACCTTGAAAGGTGCCACTGGATGATCACCATAAGCTTAAGCCATACTGCCTAATCCCGCACTTCCCGCAAATGCGACCAATTTAGCTATGATCCCCCTGGTGGGATCAAGATCAAATTCAAAAATTTCCCTACCCTGATTCACAGTGTAGACTAGGCGAAACCCGCCCATTGCCCCGGCCAATTGAGACAATGAGCCAAAATTCCTACTCGGCCCCCGTTAATGGGCGACCAGAGGAGCCTACACTGCTAACAGGGCGGGATGGGAGGGAGCCGGAAAACAGCAGCAAAAGAGGCCGTGGGCGGGAACCCAGGTGCCTAGATAAGCCCTTTCCTGTGTCCCCGCCCTAGTTGAGCCATTGGCTCAGTATCTGTGACCAACCTGACCTGTTACCTGACTCCCCTTTCCTCCCCCACTCGCAAATCTTCTCCCCAGCCCCAGATGAGGGGCCAGTGGAAGTCTGTTGCGAGTGTATGGGTGAGATAAAGAAGAGTCAGACACAGAGTATATGGTTTCAAATCAGGGCCACATTTATTGAATTGAAGATCTGTGAAGGGCGAAGTGCGGTACTAACCTAGCCCGGCCATTGGCTGGGAAAAAACCAATATTTGGGCGAATACATCCTAACCGCACCGGAGGCAGGTTGGTCCGCCCCCGGCCAGTTGCCCTCCATGTGGAGCTGGAGGGCTTTACCATCGTCGCCTTACCTTGACGCCTCCAGGCACCCAATGTAGGCGAGAAAGGCAAAACCCCAAAGACGTCCCAATCTCCCTCCTGGCAAGCCTCAGGGAACCCAGGTGCCTAGATAAGCCCTTTCCTGTGTCCCCGCCCTAGTTGAGCCATTGGCTCAGTATCTGTGACCAACCTGACCTGTTACCTGACTCCCCTTTCCTCCCCCACTCGCAAATCTTCTCCCCAGCCCCAGATGAGGGGCCAGTGGAAGTCTGTTTTACAGATTTTAACAGCATCTTGACTGTGTCTTTGAGCAAAACATCAATAAATGGCAGGACAGACTTCAATCAGAGGTCTTTCATTTATTCATTTGAACTGAGTTTCCGTTCAACTCAGTGGGACTTATTTCTGAGTAGACATGTATAGGATTTTACTGTTCATATAGAAACTCTGCAATCCCGTAAGTCCAGCAAAACTGTATATGCTAAGCTGAAAAACAAATACTTTATGCTAGCATTTTCCTAGTTAATCCACTTCTCAGTGTTTCATCCTATGAGAGAATCAGTCAGTCCGTGAACCTTGCTGCAGGCAAAAAAAAAAGGAGGGGGAGTGCCTTCATTTCATATTTCAAGAAAGAAAACACGACACAAAACCGTCATTAGATCACAGAATACCTTTATTTTTATTTTTATTTATTTTATTTATTATATTTATACCCTGCCTTTTTTCCTGCAAGGAACCCAAGGCGGCTTACATAATCCTCCTCCTCCTCCTCCTCCTCTCCATTTTATCCTCACAAAAACCCTGTGAGGTAGGTTAGGCTGAGAGTCAGTGACTGGCCCAAAGTTACCCAGTGAGTTTCATGGCCGAGCAGGGACTAGAACCCGGATCTACATGATCCTAGAACCATGATCTACATGAAAGTCTTTTTTCTTTCTATTTCCAAGAATTACCAGAAACCTATAAATCACAGAA
This sequence comes from Shinisaurus crocodilurus, assembly GCA_021292165.1. NCBI lineage: Eukaryota > Metazoa > Chordata > Lepidosauria > Squamata > Shinisauridae > Shinisaurus > Shinisaurus crocodilurus. The sequence continues at coordinate 23,939 of JAHFWL010001138.1, forward strand.
TATTACAAATCACATCATCTTTAACTTCCTTGGCCTCTTCATTGCATCAACTACTCTTTCCAGACTAACTTATTTTACATATAGCTCTAGGTGGAAAGAGTAAAATCAAAGGAGCAGTAGTTGAGCGTATACTTTGCATCTAAGAGGTGCCAAGTTCAACCCTTCACCTCTCTGGTTAAAAGATCCCGGCCCGGCACCACCATGTGGCATCTTTGGGCCACCGCCTGGGCCCTAGCATCCTGGTAGGGCCTACCACTGACACCTGCCCTAAACCCTCCTTTAAACAGTCTTTTCCTGGCACTCTGATCAGCACCAAGTCACCATCTGGGTGTTTGAGCCACCATGTACATTTCCCACAATGTCCTGGAGCAATGCTACATTGGGACATTACTGGAAATTAACATGGCGGCTCAGACATCCTGCCTGTTGGTCCAGATCAGAGTGCTGCTGCTGTTTGCTACTAGGTAAGTGTGTCAGGTGAGCCCATGGATGGAGGAGGGGGGTCCATTGGAGGTTATTTTGCCAGAGCCCCCCTTCAAACTTGGAACCAGCCCTGAAAAGTTTCCCCATGTGCAATGGAGGCTGGTGACTCCTATTTTGGTGGGGCTCCCAGTCCATTGCAGCTTTTATTTGCAGCTTTATAGAAGCTATCCATGGTGCTCGATGGTGGTGAACCTATTTTGAAGTGGAGTTCAGCACCATGGATAGCTCCTATAAAGCTCCACGTAAAACCTGCAATGGATTAGGAGCCCCACCAAAATAGGAGTCACCAGCCTCCCCTGATGACATGTCTGAGAAACAAGTTGCTGTGGCTGTATCAAATTGCTTAAAGTAGATGGTATGGGCTTTGGTCATTAACCAAGCTCTTCACATCCTGCATGCCTCAGTGTGATACAGAATTGCACCTACTGTGTGTGGACTGGAGATACACACTTCTTTATGTAGAAATCAGAATAAAGCCCACCAAACCATGTCTGAGGTTCCCAGTATTGCTCATGTACGCCATGGTGACTATAAGTCTTCTTGTTACTCAGAGATGATGAAATATATAGTAAATAAAATCTCCATCCGTTTTGGTGGATCTCAAACAGGTATGTGGCCAACAAACACAATGCATACTACTGTGTTTCTGATTTCCAGAGAGTTGGGTTAGTGTGGATATCAAGTATTTGCAGCTCTTAGAGTCTGGAATTCAACATGAAAAATCACTGAACTATCTTTGTGGCTTCTACAAAATCCCTTGAAGACCTCTACATGGAGATAATGTAGAAGCAACATGACAGATATTAGTCATGTTAAAGCCCTGGGAAAACAGAGTTCCACCCAAAAAAGCCTTCAGAGCCATTCCTTTAAAAATGAACATTGGCGTATAACATCACCTTCTGGGAAGGTTGTAGTACTTGACTGGTGCAGTTGTTGTAGATGAGGCTCCTGGAGTACTGGCCTAGTAGAAAGCTCATGTGTTCAAAGTGGTAGGAAAAACCCATGTCCACAGTACTCCAGTCTCTCACACTTACAGCTAGATCAACAAGGGTCAGCTGTGGTCCTTTGGCTCAACAAGAACATCATGGAATGTAAGTAATATCCCACAGATTCAAGGCCCCAGATTCTCAGTAATAATAATTCAGGTTTACAGTGATGTATAAAAATAAAGAGTGGTGTCCAAGAATCAAGGAATCCAGACATTCAAAAGTCTCTACAGATTGGGAAATATTGCATAATATGTAAGATCTGAGGGAGAATGTTCATGTGATGTTTTGTTCTGCAAAAATCCACTAGGAATTTTACCCAGGAGGAGACAGTCTGGGGCATTAGCATCAGCAATTCTCTTCCCCAACCATGCTTAGCTGTGGGTGGGGAGAATTTTGCACGTGGGGGAGGAGTGGGGAGTGAGACCACTATCGGGTGATCTCACCCTCCAATCAGGCTTAAAGAGGCAGAGCACTAGGGTCACAGAATCTTAGAAAAGTAGAGTTGGCCTATAAGGCCATCGAGTCCAACCCCCTGCTCGATATTTAGACCCTGCTCTCAGCCTCTTTCTTTTGCAGCTCCCTCCCTCCCTGTTCTCAGTGTAGGCTCTTCTGGTCGCCTGTTCGGGGGAATTTTGGCCCATTGCCTCAATTGACTGGGGGCAATGGGCATGTTTTGCCTACTCTGCACTGTGAGTCAGGGTAGGGTTTTTAATATTTTGGGTTAATTATTAATTCGGTCGCATTTGCGGGAAGTGCGGGAATAGGCAGTGGGGTTAGGATTTTGGGGAGGATCCACTGGCACCTTTTAGGTGACTGGCGGCAACCCGAGGCTCCCCATTGCTGAGTTGTGCAGATCGGTTTGAGGGAGATAGGGACCGCCTTTGGGGGTCTACCCTTCTCACCCACATCGGTTGTTGTGCGGCGCCATGTGGAGGAGGTGACCCCGGGAAGGCCCTCCAGCACCAAGTGGTGTAGTAGAACTTGGGGGTGGTGAGTCACAGCGTCACCACTCCGGTTTGGATGTTTTTGCCCAGAAAAACACTGGCTGCTGGCCGGTTTTAGTTAATACCCACACTCCTCCCATCCCTTGGCAGGTCTTTGATATTAATACAGTAATACCTCGGACTACGAGTAACCCGGTTTACGAGTTTCTCATAAGACGAGGAAAAATTTGGCATAAATTTACATTTGAAAGACGAGCAAGTCTCGCAACACGAGCCGCTGCTGCCGCATGTGGCTCCTTGTTGCGAGATGTCTTTCAAATGTAAATTTATGCTAGAAACGTGAGGCGCCGACTGAGCAAGCGGCCGCGCCGTGACTCGCCTCCACGGGGCTTCCCTGGAGGTGAGGTGCGGCGCGGCCGGGCTCGGCCGCCGCCTCGTGCTGCTGCACCGGCCGGCTGAGCTTCCCTGGAGGCCAAGCGCAGAGCGAGCGTTTGCAAGCAGCGGCTGCGGCTCCCTTTGCAAGCGGCGGCCGCGGGTCGTCTCCACGCGTCTCCCTGGCAGGGAGCCGCGTGGAGCTGCCCCTGCCTCTCCCTCCCTTTGCAAGCGGTGGCCGCGGCTCCACGCGGCTCCCTGGCAGGGAGACGGCAAAGCTTTGCTGGCTCCCTGGCAGGGAGACGCGTGGAGCTGCTCCCGCCTCTCCCTACCTTAGCAAGCGGCGGCTGCAGCGTCTCCCTCCCTTTGCAAGCGGCGGCGGTCCCGTCGCGTCACATCCGGCCCCGTCAGTGACGTGCGTTCTAATGGGGAAACTCGCTTTGATGTACGAGTACTTTGGATTACGAGCATGGCTCCGGAACGGATTATGCTCGTAATCCAAGGTATTACTGTAAATGTGCCCCTGATTTGATACCATATTTCTGTGTCTCAACTCTTCGTTTCCTCCTCTTACTCGCACAAATGCAGTGGTGTTCCACTTTCTGTTGTTGCTGCTTAAACTGCAAATACAGTAATATTGTAAAAGCTAATAAGGAATGAAACACATTTAGATGAAAAAGAATTCTTCCCTCATGCTATGGTGTTTTGGCATCACGTAAGTCACCTATTGTAAATATAAATTGTCTTTGATTCTGCAAGCACCAGGGAAGTTTATGTCCTTATAAAACTGGAAGTCTGCAGGAATGTGTATACTAATGGGTGTAAGATGACAGAGTTAAACTTCCTAAAAGCAGTATTTGGTGCAAAGCAATTACTCCTACTGTCTGCAGGAGTGAAATTTACCACCACCGGAAACCATAAAAAGTCAAAATAACAACTGTATACTGAATGTAAATGATGCCACACCTAATGATATGTCACCTTCTGGTATGTTGCTCAGAAAAGGCTGTAAATTTTTAAAAATAATATAAAGTGGAATCTTAATTTTTTAGTTTGGGCTGTAGACTCCCCCCCCCCCCCGCAAGGACACACACACACACACACACACACCCTCTTTCACACTCCTTAGAGCAGTGTTCTCCAACCTTGGGTCCCCAGATGTTTTTGGCCTACAACTCCCAGCATGCCCCAGCCAGCTATGCTGGCTGTGGCATGCTGGGAGTTGTAGGCCAAAAACATCTAGGGACCCAAGATTGGAGAACACTGCCTTAGAGCATTCTTAGTGACTTTATTACTTCAAGAAACAAAAAGTGAATTCATTTAGACCAAACACACTATTTTGAGATCTTCCACTGTATCGTTTAGAACTTTAGGACCAGGCGCATAAACCCTTCTCAGGCTAAGCATCAACACTTAAAACCTGAGGGGAGGGTCAAATGAAACCTTTCCCCTACTAATGAGGGAAAAGATTAATACTGGTTATTAAGGATCTATTTTTACATTTATGATACTGAGGGTACAAAGGTGTGTGTGTAGATCTGAAAGTAATGCAGGTTAATAACACCAAGCTGACACGTAGGATTTGGGTAGCAAACAAAATAAAAAAAAGTTTATTTTAATTCTCAAAATCTTAGTTCCAGAAAATAACTTAAAACCTGCCTACCCCAAACACTTTATAATTAACCTAAGTCCCTACAATTCTAAATACTTTCACTCCTCATACAATCACTGATTCCTCTTAAAACTCCTGACAAGACACAAATAACCCACCTAACCTAACTCCCAAACTCTCTAACACTCCTAACACACTACAACCAACACTCTACTTCTTAACTAACTCTGACATCACTCAAACACTCCTTATATAGGTACTCCCCCCCACCCTTTCCAAGACATCACAAACCACACCCACTCGGTTCAACATTCTAGATACACTAAACATACTAATGCAGACATACACCAGGGAACTGAATTGTGGGGTTACACCACACTGCCCGTTATGAGTGACATGGCATGGCCACTAGAAACAACACCCCTGTGTTGTGTTCTCTCCCTCTGCCCTACAATATTTAGCCCCATTTTACCCCGTGCCATGATGTCATCTTGTTGTGCATTTCCCTGTGCTTGCACCACATCATTGGCTACCACTTGCATGGTCAGAGAAAAATGTGAAGATATTATGATACAGGGTAACTCATGCTAAATATTATTGGGGAGTGGGGGATGAGAAAGTGACACGTGGATGCCATTTTTGAGGGTGGCACCATGTTGCACATAACATCAAATTCAGCCAGAAATATATTGATAGCATGTAACTCTATAGATCAGGGATGTGCAGATCTTTTCAGATCTGCAGGCATGTGTAACCTTTTTTTCCTGTTGCGCAGGCCCATGTTATATTTTGGGACCCCTGTGGGCATTTGTTCTTGCCCCCTTCTCTGAATTCTCACTTTTCTTGCCCCTCACCATTCCTTGGATACTCACTTTTCTTGCCTCCCCCCCATTTCCTGTCCTCTTGTCTGTAGGGACTGGGCCCACTGTTCCTACAGAAGAGGATCTGGGAACAGATTCTGAGGATGATGGGGGGGAGGGGGAGGAGATGGAGGGGCGGGAACCTGCAGCTGGTTCCCCAAGGCCAGCGGACTTAGAGTTAGACCCAACAGTCAGGGAGGATCTATCGGCGTCAAATTCTGTGGGAAAACAATCTGAGCTCTCTGATTGGGAGGAGGGCGAATCAAGCGTCACAAACCCCCAGGTCAGACGTCAGCTAAGGAGGATAGACCAGCTGAGCAGCGTCAGGCACTCCAAGAGATTGGCCATTAAGAACAAGGCACCGTCTTAGGGGTGTGTGTGTGGGTAATTTGAGTCTGGAAGGGAGGAGAGGTTTCCAGTTTGGAATCAACTTCTCAGCAATAGGTCATTCTTCCTTAATGGCTAGAATTCTAACTAAGCTTGTTTCCTTTGTGATTGATTTCTGCAATCTACTTCGTTTGTACTTCTAAGCCACTTTGCTAGGCTGGCATCTTTTCTAATAAAGCTTTTTGGTTAGAAGCCATTGTTTGGATCTTCTTGGAAGGAGGAGGGGAAGTGCGGCCTCGACATTGTCTTTTCTGCACCTTCCCTCCCCCCTCCCCATGCATCTTCCTTGGGATTCCTCCCTTCTGCAATCACCTCAGCAGCGATGAAACCCTAGTGAGGAAGTCAGCAGATTGGGAGACTTCCTCTCCTGATCTGCCAACTTCCTGCTTCCTGGTTAGGGCTCTGCCACTGCTGAGGTGAGATAGTGGGTGGGGGAAACCTGGGCAAGGGCTGGGGAAGGTGCATGGATACTGGGGGTCTTGGCGGGCACCATCAGGGATCTTGGAGGGTGCCAGTGTGCCTGCATATCCTGCGCTGCCAACCCCTGCTATAGATAAACTCTACTAGGAGTTAATGGGGCAATTTAAATGTCTCAGCTTGCGGAAGCCAGGCCTTTCCCCTTCCTTGTAGAACTGCCAGTTGTTTAGTGGCATGGTAGTGTGATGCAACACTTGCAACTTCTAACATTTCTTATAGAACCATTGGGTTGGACCCAGGCTAAGTTAGTCATGCTTTAGTCCCACTGAAATCTATGGCATAAGTTCATTATACATGTAGGGTGCAACCCTATGGGGATGCCTGTAACCCTCTGAACTGGGAGGATTATGGGCATCCAATTCAGGGCAGGAGGAATTCAGAGGTGAAGGTCACCTCTACATTCGTCTTGCTCTGCAAAGCACTTAGATGGTCGGTTTCAGCCATCTAAGTGTGGCACTTTGAAGTGGGAGGGAAGGAGACTGAGGTGCCACCAGGATATGTTGTATCTTGGTGGTGCCAGTCTCCTCCCCTCCCTGCCTCTCAGAACACCCCCAAAATCCCTTCTCCGAGGTTGATCTTCTGACCTCAGAGAAGCAGCCAGCACAGTTCTTTCTGAGCCAGCTGTGGGGTGGAGGGGGATCTGAGATGGATCCCCAGCTATGAGGTCAGAACAATTTTCCAACCTTGTAGCTGGGAATCCGAAAAATCCTATGTCTGTCTAGATGCTGTCTAGTGGCCATAGGATTGTGCTGCCCCTAACTTAAGTTAATAAATTAGTTGATTTCAGTAGGACTAAAGCATGACTAACTTAGTCTGGATCCAACCCATTGCAGCCATTTACACTTGGCTTCCTGTCTATTTATTTATTTATTTATTTATTTATTTATTACAACTCTATACCACCAAATAGCCAAAGTTCGCTGGGTGGTTCACAACTGAAACCATAAAATACAGTATAAAAGTTTAAAAGTTTGGAACTACAGTAAAGCAAAAGTACTGGCTATTATGAATCAGTGCCTGGACACATTAATGGATTGGATGAGGGCTAATAAACTGAGACTCAATCCAGATAAGACGGAGGTACTGTTAGTGGGTGGTTCGTCTGCCCGGCTAAGTGATATTCAACCAGTTCTGGATGGGGTTGCACTCCCCCTGAATGATCAGGTTCGTAGTTTGGGGGTGCTCTTGGATCCCCAACTGTCACTTGAGGCACAGGTGAACTCGGTGGCACGGAGCACCTTTTATCAGCTTAGGCTGATATACCAACTACGTCCTTATCTGGACAGAGATAGCCTAGCTACAGTTATCCATGCTCTGGTAACCTCTCGTTTGGATTACTGCAATGCGTTATACGTGGGGCTGCCTTTGAAAACGGTCCGGAAACTTCAGCTGATCCAAAATAGGGCAGCAAGATTATTAACCGGGACTGGCCGACGAGAACATATTATGCCAGTGCTTTCTCATCTGCACTGGCTGCCAGTCTGTCTCCGGGCCCGATTCAAAGTGCTGGTGCTAACATTTAAAGTCCTAAACGGCTTGGGGCCAGGTTATCTGAAGGATCGTCTCCTCCCATATGTACCTGCCCGGACACTAAGATCTTCCTCAGCGGTCCTTCTCCGAGAGACCCTGCCAAAGGAAGTGAGGCAGGTGGCTACTAGGAGGAGGGCCTTTTCTGCTGTGGCACCCCAGTTATGGAATGAGCTCCCCAAAGAGGTTCGCCTGGCACCTACTTTGTATTCTTTCCGGCGCCAGGTGAAGACCTTTCTGTTCTCCCAGGCATTTTAATCTTGTACAGTAATACCTTGGATTGCAAGTAACTTGGTTTGAGAGCGTTTTGCAAGACAAGCAAATTTTTAAATATTTATTTAATTTTTTTTTTACTTGATATACAAGCGACGTCTTGCAATACAAGTACTGTAGTACGGCTTACATTAAAAATCTCTGTACAAATTTTTTTTGGGGGGATTTCGTTTTGATATAAGAGTGTTTTGGATTACAAGCACATTTCTGGAACGAATTATGCTCTCAATCCAAGGCATGACTGTAATTGTTTTTAATTCCGTTATTGTAACTGCTGCTGCTGCTAGCTCTGCTGTTTGTTTTTAATCTATGCTTTTAAATTTTATATTTTATATTGTATTTTATGATTTTAACTGTTGTAAACCGCCCAGAGAGCTTTGGCTATTGGGCGGTATAAAAATGTATTAAATAAATAAATAAATAGATAAATAAATAAAGACCAAAATAAAAAACTAGCAGCAATGCAAAGTTTTAAAATGCAATAACAGGTTTAAAAAAACAGAAAGGGGGGGGAACGCCACTCCATCATTCTGCAGCCTCCCCATACTGTCCGTGCTTCTTGATCTAAAAAAGCCCCATGGGAGAAGTTCCCACATGATGAAGCATGAGGAGTTGGGGAAGCTGTAGGCCAAGGGTGGGCAGAAGGTAGATTGGGATCTACTGGTAGATCACTAGGTTGGAAAGGATTTCTGACTCCCAATTGTGTAACAATAGCAAAAACTAAAAAGCTCTCCCTGTCATTAGGTTGCTGAAAAACAACTTTTTGGGGGGAAAACCAGGAATGGATGTTTGTGTGAAAGGACTTGTGAGCTTGGTTGGTTCTCACACTGATCACAGCACACACACACCCAAGACTTGGAGCCAGCCCAGCACTGGCTGCAGGTAATGCGGGAATAATGTAAGACAGTATTACAACCATATTAAGGCATACTAGGCCAATGTAAGGCGGTATTACATCCAATAAGCCTTGTGGCTACCGGTGAATGGAACTCTGGGACAAGGCCATCCCGGGGTGTCTCCCTCTGTTTTGTGTAACTTCTAGAATGACAGCACACTATAGGTATCATAAAATATATGAATGACCCAGAATTCCTGTGGATAATTGGCTAAGATGGTGTTATTAATAAATGCCATTACCAACATGGTCAGTTAGCTCTACTTGCTCCCAAAATTACATTCACTGCTGGGTTCTTAAAAATAAAAATAAAAATCTACATTCTACTCACATTCCATGTTATTATTTTAACAGTCATCTCTAGTTACGAATGCCATGCAGGTTATAAATATAGTCAAATTAGTGCAGAGAAGGTGATTCAGAAAATCTACCTGGGGAGTGATGGAGAATACCATATAATTACTCCTATGGATGACGGAAGGTGGTTGTATCGGTAATATTTCTGTCACATTAATGAGCTAAAGTGATCGGTAAAAAACTATATTAAGAAGCGGCTCAACAGCCTTACAAAAAAGAATAACAGACTAACAATCTCAGAAGGGAAAGTAGCGGCAGAAGCTTGCAATAAATGTGAGGATAAACAGTGTTCTAGAGGCCTCTGAAGGATACGCTGTCCACTTCAGTGCAGTTGAGAAATAGTGACGGTGTGCTTAAATGAGCTGTAAAATATAAACAAATATGATGATTTAGTAGGAACCAAGCAAACAGTATTGCAGTTTTAAAAAAACATGTTACTTGGTTTTTTTTCCTGATAAAGATGCTAGCCCTTTTTCACACCTAACACTGAAGGTGTTGAAGTGGTGGGTGGGTGGGCAGGATCACACACAGCGTGCCTGTTGCCGACCTTCATATGTTCAGATAGCGGTGTGAAAAGAGTGTACGTGCTTCCAACTGTATGTATATAGGGTTTTCTCCCCACGGTGGGGAATCCTGGGTTGGGAGCAGAGTTAGAGCATGCACTCCCACCCCCTCCAAGGATGCAACACAGTGTGTGAAAAAGGCTTGCAAGACCGGAGAGATGTGTTTTTATATGAAATGGAACGTAGTATTCCCATCTCTCCACTTTTGAAAGTAAACTAAAGACCCATTTTTTAAAAACAGATATATCATTGTCTTTTGGGCTCTCCACTTTGGGCTATTCACTTCATGTTGCTGCATTTTTAGCTTGCTTTGCAGACAATTATTATCCCCCAAAGCGGCTGAGATCAACTAAGAAGAGAGAGGCAGGCCCTGCACTCAGGCTTACAAACCAAAATGAGTGGAGGGGAAAAGGAAGAGAAGGTAGATCAGTTTTTCAAGGCCAGAACAAGGTGGTGAGCTGTAAGTGGGCATTTAAATGCACTTTGGGCCAGGCTTATCTTCCCTTGCTGATGTTCTTGCTCAAATAGCAGTTGGTTTGGCACCAATGCCAGGGCCAGGTTCTGGAGGGCTCTTGGGCAAGGCACCCTCAATGGTCCCCCTCCCTCAGTGGGTCTACTGTCTCACCACCATTGTCATCAGCTGCGATTGCTCTTCATCCTCTTTCTCACCATGGCTACCACTTGCTTGCTTGACAGGTAGGGAGCCAGAGAGCAAGTGGGCAGTAACAGGCCTGTGGTTTATGCTGGCTCAGCTGTCTGAGCATGGAAAGCCAAGCAGGGTCAGGCCTGGTTATTACTTGGGTGGGAGACCCCTCCTCTAGTTTCCTGCATTGAGCAGGGGGTGGGACTCGATGGCCTTGTAGGCTCCTTCCAACTCTACGATCTATGCAATCTATGACATCTACTGCTCCTCCTCCTCAGCACCACCACCATTGCCTGAGCCAGAGTGAAGTGGCAGGTGAACAAGCAGCTTGCAAGGGTGAAGTGGAGGGGCAAGTACAGGGGGCTCTCGTCCGTGGACCCCTGCTGCGGTGTGGGGCGGGCCCCGGCAGATGCCCAACCGTGCCTACCCTTGATGCTGGCCCTGGGTGGCTCTTATTCCTTCGGCCAATGGATGCAAGAGCAATCTTCCCCCTTACTTCTGCAGTCCCAGGGCAACCGTCAGTTGGAGGCGGAGCCAACTGCTCTTTCAGGCAGGGAAGGGGAAATGGGCTTCTTCTCTGGCTGATAGATGGGGCAGATTGCCCCCCCCTCTTGGCTTTATGTTATTCCAGGGAAGTTGCGGGTGCAGCCTCCCAGTGGCCCTTAGTTCCCTGGCTGATGGATGGAGCCACAGCGTGCTTCCCTTCTGCTCTCCAGTCCCAGGACGACAACATGTAGAATGTGTGATTAGTTCGTTTACTGGAACTTTGATCCAATGCATTGTTAAACCAGTCAGGTGCATGTTCAACTTAAGTAGGAGGTTCTGGGGTCAAATCTGTGAAGGCTTGTTGGCAGTGGGTGGTATACAGCTGGCAGCCCAATACTTGGTGTGCTCCTGCAAGGATGGTCATACAATGAATTCTCCTCTCCCTCCCCACTGCAGCTCCCTGTAGCCGCCCCTAAACCTGTCCTGAGGATGTGGGGATCAGGAGGAAAGGCTGATCGGGGAGCTACAGTGGCAGCGCCAGTTCCAGGTTTCTTTTAAGGCTGTTAGGCAAGACACCCTCAATGGGTCACCATTGCCACAAGTTGTTATTGCTCCTCAACCTCCTTCTCACTGCTAATACCACTTCCTTCCTTGACAGGCAGAGAGCCAGTGAGCAAGTAGGTAGTGGCATTTGCTGCTTCTCCTTCCCTCCACCACTGTTGTCTGGGCCAGAGCAAGAGGTGGGTGGACAAGCAGCTTGCCATGGTGAAGAGGAGGAGCCACTCCAAGGGGGCTCTTGCCAGTGGGCCTCTGCTGGGCTGTGGGCCTTCAGCAGGTGCCCAGCCTTGCCTACTTTTGACGCCGGCCCTGAGCAGTGGGAGTGGGGGAGATCAGAGAAAATTGGGAGGATGCAACTTGCATGAGCCAGTGCATGATTGATGAGCCAGTCAGGTTATATCGTCTTGGCATAACAGAACTGAGGCTCAGACTGCCCAGTTACTACTAGAAATCATTTAATGGTAGGGGTTATCTTCTATTCGTAACCAGAAGTGGAGTGAACAAGGATGTGTGCATTTGAAAATCAAATTGAACAAGTGGGTCCTGCAACAAAATATTCAGGGTTGCACCCAGCCATGCCCTTTTCCAGGATACTCCATTTCATTTCCCCTTCCCAACAATCAGTCAGCGTTCTGTGTCCACTGAAGATACTCGGTCTTCATTAGACTATTTTGGGTTTCCCCCACCCACATCTTTAAGGGTTTTCTCTTGTGCATGCATGACGTTGGTTTGGCTAAAGAAGGACCCACGCTCAGTGAATACACTCACTATTAGTATATATCAGGGGTGTAGAACCTCAGGCCTGGGGGCAGAATCTGGCCCCCCAGGATTCTGCAGAGGGCCACACCCCCTTCCCCTTTCCCCCAACCACCTATTGTTTGGTGGTTTCCCAGCTTTTGTGCATCTCCCCCCCCCCCATTTTAAAAGGTTGAAATGAAAGACTTAGTTACTGGCAGCAAGAGCCTTAAGCTAAAATAGGCTGGGATTTTTTTTGTATTTTGGGGCCCACCCCTTTTGCCCATGGCCCCGCCCACCACTGCAGTATGGCCCCATTCTTCATAATGGAATTCAGCTCTTGGCCTGAAAGAGCTTCTGCAACCCTGGTATCTATCAAGTTAACTTCTGATGAAAGCGTCTCACTCTTTTAGAAATTGTAACGTGACTGTAAACAGATTAGCAGAGTGATGCTATGTGACCCCCTAGACAGCGTCTAGGCGGCCGTAGGTTTCTTTGGATTCCCAGATCCAAGGTTGGAGACAGAGCTCTGACCCCGAAGCTGGGGATCCCTGCCTCGATCCCTCTTCCCGCTCACAGCCGGCATGGAAAGAACCATGCCGGCTGCTTCTCCGAGGTCAGAAAAGTGACCTTGTAGAGGGGTAAAGGAGGTGTTATGGGGGGCAGGGAGGGGAGGAGATTGGGACCGCCAGGATACGAGGTATCCTGACAGTACTACAGCCTCCTTCCCTCCCTGTCCAAAGTGCCACAGCTGACTTGCAGAGCAGGAGGAGCGAGGAGGCAGAGATCACCTCTGCCACTCCCCCCCTCCCACTCTGCAGAGGATGCTCGTATGCCTCCAAGTTCGGAGGCTTACGAGAATCAGGGATGCAACCCATAGGATTGCGCCCTAGGTTATTCATTTCAGCAATTAAAAAAAAAAAACCCCAGCCAAGATAGTTTTGCCATTTTCAGAACTATGGAAATCATGGCTATTTAAATACAAAGCAGATGATCCTAATTTCTGTTTCCAAATTTAGATTTAGATGCTCTGGTTTTGCCACTTGAGTTGTTTTTTAAAAAAAAGAAAATTCACCACAGCTGTTATTTGGCATCTTGCTTAAAAGGCAGTCATGGTTATACCAGATAGACACTGATTTCTAAACGGAACCAGTTTTACCTACCAAAGTTACTGTAAGACCAATTGACTTTAGAGAGACTAGTCACTTTTAGACTGACACAACCTGAAATATATATATAACGCAGATAGTACTCTGGTACTACTTAACAGACATTTTAAAGTGGTTTTTGATTTTGTGAAAATTTTGACAACAACCCCCCCCCCAAATTAAAAATGAAAAATCATGCATTTTCATGTGTTTTAGCGAAAAACAGACACACACATTGCTGCCAGTCTTGTGGCTGATTCAAAGAGCAATCGATCAAAACTTTCACAATGTCAAGGACACTGCATGTCTGCCCGAGTGCCTGGCTGTGATTAAGGAAAGAAATACGATGGTCATAATCTGTATTATATAGACCTATTCATTTCTTTCATTACAAGCTCAGTAGCTGGATGTACCAGATTTAGTTCACTTGCTGCTCAATTCAGTGACCTTCTGCAAATAAGCATTTAGGAGAAGTCGTTAATGCGTCTTCTGCATCAGCACAGCATCATAACATGTGGTATAGTGCTAATGAAAGTGCTTCACACAGAAGAATGTCATCCTGGTGTGATGTGGCATGAGTCAGCAGTACTCCCACACCAGAAACTATCACGCTTGTGCGATGCAGCAAAGTCCAGTGTTTGGAAAGCATGCAGGTGGGCAGAAATAAATGGAAGGGGAAATGTATGAGAATTTCATTTTTGCTCACAAAAGATGCGAGCATGTCCCGTTCGAAGCTCCAAACACTAGCGCACGCATGAACACATATCCTCCGAAAATATCGTTGAACGCGTGCTCGCATTTGTCTCGTTCCAGATTCCCAGTTTGATTAGCACAAAAAGTTCCTAATTTGTGCAAACTTCTTCTGTAGATTGAATCTGCCCCACTTTAGCCTATGGAGGAAAGTTGTGCAGATTAGGGAATTTGGGACAACTTGCGCAAATCTCCCATTTGCTCAATTTGCGCATGTTTCCAATTCACGCAGAGCGAGCCACGATAACTAATGTGAATGGAAATCGAGTGTGAGATGAGCGGCGAGATGATGTCCGGAGAATCCTGGCAATCTTGAACATTGCTCATTTGCCCATCCCTGGGGGCGGGCGTTGTCACTCAGAGTAGATCATATGCTTGGCCTACAGGAGGTCACAGGTTCAATCCTTACTATCTTTAGTTGTTTAAAAAGGGATAGGGGAGCTTAGAAAGACCCTTGTCTGCCTAAAAACTGCTGCCAGTCTTAGTTGGCGGTACTGGGCTAGATGAATCAATGGTCTGACTCCATATAAAGAAGCTTCATAGGTAGTGCACATGTAGGATACCTGATATTTTGTGAATCTTTTCCTAGTTTATCTCCCCTTCCCCCTCTGAAGGATGGGCATTTTTTCTCTGAAGGATGGATAGAGAAAGGGACAATTTCTTTTTTCTCTCCCTCATAGTCACCCAATGATTGGCAGTAGATTCGGGACAGACAAAAGGCAGTCCTTCATCACATGGCAAATCATCATAGAACTCACTGCAACAAGTTGCAGTACAATGATTATTAGCTTAGATGGCCTTAAAAGGGAATTAAACAAATTCATGGGACATAGATAGACATGTCCATGGCTATTAGCCATGGTGGCTGACTGGAACCTCCCATTTCAGGAGCCTCCATTTACATACCAGTGCTTTCATACAAGCAGCTGTAGACAGCTGTTCTCTCCATTCCATTCTCTAATTGTGGGCTTCCTTGCTGGCTACCGAGGGAAACCAGATACTGGACTAGTATAGATGGACCAGTGGGGTTCTCCTGTTATTTCTATGGAGGGGGTTAATCTGCACATGGATCTGCTCCATTCAGATGAGTGGAGGCATTGTTCTTGTTATTGGAACACTGTGTATGTAATAGAGTTCACACTCCAAGATATTGTCTTGGATCCAGGATCTGCCTTGCATTGATGGAAGGGCTCCATTCATGGAAGGTGCCTCCGTCCAATATTCAGGAGGGATCCCCCCCATCCCCCCACACCACAGCTCATGCCATTCATCAGGGTCCTCTGACCCAATGTGTAGCATTTTCAGGGGGCTGGAGGGGCTGCCGTGGGGAGGAGGGGGTGAGGAAGTCTGCTCACACCAGCCCCATTGCATGTACCTAAATCTAGAGCCAACCCTTGACTTGGTTCGCATGACTTGACAACCCACCATAGGTAACCAGTCATGGTGGGTTGACATGTCATCCGAACCTGGCACGGTTTCTTCAGGGTGGCTTATTTTTCATGAACAAGCTATGCTGAGAACCCATGACTTCTAGGGGTTGTTCAACCCATGATAGATTGTTGTGTCATCTGAACCCAGCACAGCAATTTTATCGTGGGTTGTTGGGAATGGCTATGGAGCTGCTCAGCAAGAATGGCAACCCACCACCCCTCACTTTCATAACCTTGCCAGTGACTGCCCTTCCACCAATGCCAAAATGGCACTCTGAAGGACCATCACTCGGCTTTTCTTTCTTTTTCTTTTTTTTTGGAGCCTCAGAAAAGCACAATCAGGGTTGTTTTTTATCTTTTTATATTTTCAGCTCCTGAAAATTGTGCATTTTTATAAATTATTTCTTTTGTTGGTCCTTCGCAGGTGTGCACTTATGGTTGATACAAGGTGAGTCTGTATAGGCTAATTTGTGCACAGTTGCCAGGGACAAAGTGCCAAGCTGTCAATGGAAAAACACTAGTAAAGGGCAAAAAAGTGGAGAAAGACAGCGCATCAAAAGGGGGTGGGGACATTCCTACTCTCTTGGCAATGTAATCCTCTGAATTTTAAGGGTTGAACTGACAGTTCTCACTGCCTTCCACCTTTTCAACACTTCCCCGAGTCTGCAACTACTCCAGAAAGAGGAGATATTACCTCCCCAGACCCATTTTTTCAGCAGCTACTGCAGGTGTGCACTGAGAACTGTCAGTTCAACAATAAAAATTCAGAGGATTAGATTACTAAGTGGGTGATATTGCCACCCCTCCTTTTGGTGCACCCACTTTCTCTACTTTCCCCCCATTTACCGCTGCTTTTCAATTGACAAGTAAATAAAATAAAATAAAATATGCAATTGAGCTTTGCTGAGGCTCCGGAAAAAAATGATGGCAGACGAAAAAAGGGTAGTGATTGGAACAGGGACGAGACAAGATGGGTTCTGCCATGAAGGACACTGGAATATGTGCTGGAGCCGGCTGGAGGACTGAGGGGGAAGGAGTGGGAGGGAGTGGGAGGACAACCCACAGTGAACCTGATGGTCTGTCGGGTGCAACATGGGTTGTTCAGTGGACAACCAACCCACTGTGGCTTATTTGCAGGGTGGCTTAGCATATCATGGGATCCTACCCATTGACTTGGACCTCTGGTCAACAGCAATATCTGATTATTTCATTTTGGCCAGTACAATAGAGGGAATTCTAATTATATTCTTATTCTCCAGAAGTTTTATTTCAGTCCTATGACTTTCCTATTAAGTTTACCTAATGGGCTGTAGTGAAGGCCAGTAGGTACAGGCCAGTCCAACTGAACAAGCGTCCGAGTGGTTTCTTGGGGTACCCATAGGATTTCCACGTGTCCTCTTTTATAGAGGACAGTCCTTTATTTGAAGGGCTTCCAGAGGACAGTCCTCTATTTGAAGGTGCCCTCTATTTGAAGGGCTGCCCTCTCCTAGTCTGTTTTAAAGATAAAGAACAATAAGAATTGCTGTCCATCTTCCACACTATGGTGAAATGCACTATATTTCTATTTACATTATAAAAAAATATTTCTAAATTTGCACACACACACACACACACACACGTATTAGCTTATGTCAGTTTTATGCAAATTGGTATCCTCTTTCGTCTTCTTTTTTTGGTGATGCATTTCCTCCTTTTTTGGCAATTCAGCAGTGGCCGGCCACCCTAAGTACCAATTGTTGTTGTTTTTGCATGAACCTATCTAACCGTGTGTAATTTGAGAGTTGTACCCTGCCTGGGATCCTTCCAAAGTCCCAAAGAATGCTAGGGCATAGGTTTTCAGACTACATTACCCCACTATCATCTGAGGCATTGCAGTGGATTCTGGGGCCCATGTCTTGGACAGTGCATTGCAGCCATTTGGGATGCAAAATGTCTTTGGCTACCCATGTGCCTAATATAAATAGATTCTTCCTGTCACTGCTGAAGGTCAAGGCCAGGCATTTAATCTTTCTGATAATGACAAATACAAGTGGCCTCTCGTGCATTCAGGAGAGAGGGCAGCTATAAATGTGCAACACGAGAAGGCCTTTCTGTGTGTAAGCAGCAATAATTCAATCTTGGCTCCGGCGCTGCACAAGGAGCACTGGTAAAAGTTTGCTGCAGCACAGAAAATGGAAACACCTGACAATCAAAGTCATCTTGTCACTCGCAATTTTAGTTTCAGGGGCAATTTGTATTAATAATACATTTTTGATAATGGGTGATGCTGAGCAATTTGTTGGAAGAGAAAACACTGAAAAACCCTGATGGATGCAGGTCATCAAGGGAGCAAGTAGATTGAGAACTTGCAACAGTTTGTAATAGGAAAAGAGGGGTTTTTCAGTGCTTTCTTCGAGGCAGACGTTAGTACGGAAGTAATGCGAATAAGCACACAGGGCCGTGTTAAGGAAGTGTTACATGACTGGCATGCTTCAGTTTAAGAGCAGAATGAGATGTTTAGAAATAGCACTGCCAGGGGAGGCTGGTGACTCCTGTGCCAGTGGGGCTCCTCATCCATTGCAGCTTTTATTCTGAGCTTGATAGGAGCTATCCATGGTGCTGAACTCCATCCCCAAAACAGGTTCATCACCATGGATAGCTCTTATCAAGTTCAGAATAAAACCTGCAATGGATAAGGAGCCTCCCCTGAGGGCTTTTAGGTTTGCCTGCAACTTTGCCAGCTTTCCTGCAGTTCCCCCCCCCCCCATTATAGAAGGTTGAAATGCCTCACCATAGGCTTCATTACTGGCAGTAAGAGCTTTAAGCTAAAATATGCTGGTATTTGGGGGGGCACCCCTTTTGCCTTTGCCCCACCTTTTCTTTCAGCCCCACCCACCACTGGAATGCACCCCCTGTCAAGGTTCCCCTTCTCCCAGGACCCCTTGATCCGCTCTTTGAAGATCTCTGCCTCTTCCAAAAGCTCTTCCTGTTCCAGGAGACCAATCCTCTGCCTATTTACCTCCTGTTCCCAGTAGCATGGGAATAGGCCTTAGGCATGGTAAAAAAAAAAGACACTCCAACACTTGCGGTAAACAAGAACAGTTTACTTAGAACTATGGGTAACGTAGATTCAGATTGGTTTAGAGTATTTACACAATAGAGCAGTAATAATTCAAAAAACCAGTGTAAGGAAAATAAACAGACAAATAACACAAGGATATCTAACTTAGCCACTGTTTTACTTGTAAGCCTCTGTTCAGAGATCCTTTCTCCAGTTTGCCTAACTCAGTCTAGCTATCTCTCTCTGTCACAGCCCGCCAGCCAGCCTTCCTACTCTGCAGACAGTCTCACTCTGACTAGCTGACCACACCCCACCTCCTTATAAATCCTTCCCAGGATTGGAAGGTTATACCCATGTGACCTTGAACAGGAGAAATGATACTTAAATTCTATTGGGTGAACTGAAACTCACAAATGCCCCCTCCCATCATGAAATGTTTGGGCCTACAGGCTTCAACTAACTTAGGACTGTGTTTGGGCCTACAGGCCTCAACTAACTTAGGACTGTGTAGGCCTCAATCCTTCACACCCCCTGATGTCAGTGGCAGGGCAACAGGCAAAGTCCTGCTCCATCCTGCAGACCTGAGGCAAGGCATGCCCATTTTGTGCGGCTCTTGCAGAGGCACAGAGGCAAACATTTCCTGGCTGTTTTGATTTTTGTCCTCAAAACCTCCACTCAGCAAACAGTGTTAACATCAAAAGAGATGCATACATGTGTCCTTGACTTTAGAACAGGGCTGGGTAAAGGTTGGACCTCCAGACGTTGTTGGACTGCAACTCCCATCAGCCCTAGCCAGCATAGCCAATGGTGAGGGACAGTGGGAGTTGTAGTCCATGTCCAACAACATCTGGAGGGCCACAGTACCTCTACTTTAGAATATAGATGATGGGTTGGTGGAAGTGTACTTCCTCACTCCTTACTTCCCATAGCAGCCCCTCCAGAGCCCCCTGAAAATGCTAGGCAGAGAGTCAGGAGACCCTGCTGAATGGGGTGAGCTGTGGTGTGGGAGGAGAGAGGGAGGGATCACCAAAAATCAGGTGGAGGCACCTTCTCAAGTGAAGCCCTTCCTCTTGCAGAAGGTCCCTTCCTCACGTCAGATCCTGGATCCAAGCAAATAAGAGATATGTCCATGACACTCTCTTCAGTACCAACTGCTCAACATAAAACCATTACAAAGGAATGAAGGAGGACACAGAGAGACTATTTGGATGGATAAAACCTCCATCCAAATAGTAATGTATACTGGTTGGAGGTGTTTGGATCTATAATTTAATGAGCTTCTCTCCTTGGCAATTATTTGCTGTGGTGACAACTCTGCTCTGATTGTAGCAAAGACCATTCCAGGCCTGCTGCTCATTTCATGTATTCATGTATTTGATTCATACACACACACACACACACACACACAGAGCAATAGTTGGGTGTGTTTTTTACAGTGTTGTTGTTGTTTTCAACCAGTAATATATCTCATCACTTGATGTAAAATTAAAAGAAAAGGGGGGGGGACCCAGACTCCTCTCAGTCCAAGGCAGTAAAATATCCCAACGCTCCCTTTGGTTTGAGATTGTTTTGCTGCTTTCATATATCAATGAAATGGTAACTACCTTTGCCACCACTAATGAATAAAGTGAGGAGATTGAAGAGTAGGTCTTGAGGGGCGAGGGAGGAGAACCATAAATTCTTCTTTCCTTTTGTCTATGCCATCTGTCAAGCCTGGATTAAAAGAAAACCCAGTCTCAGCATCTGTACAATCCAGACTTGTTCTGCACAAATAATCTGACTGACCTTTTGTTGTGTTTCTGTGATCTCTTATTGCTCAGTGACCTTTGTGGCAAATTGATGCACTTGGGAGTTGGATTTCATGCCCATTGCTGTTAGTGGGAGGCTCTCGATTAACTTCCATGGCTTTTGGATCAGATCCCATAAGATGGGTGGGCAAGGGAGAGAGTCAAAATAATTAAAGGAAAGTTGTATGCAGAGAACGCTGGGGACTAGAAACAGCGACCATATTACTCTGAAATCTCAGGACAAAGATTCTGTGAAATTGACACCAGGGAGAGCGAACATGTTCTGAAAGAAGTGGAGAAAAAAAGATAATAGAGGACGTTTTAAATTTGGGTATTTAAAAATAAGCTATTATTTTATTCTGTTCTCCACCAAATGAAGACAGAATGAATAAACAAAATATATGCCTCTTGGGCAGCGCAATCCTATGGCTGCTAGACATGGTCTAGATGGCCATAGACTTTTTCGGAGACCCAGCAACGACTTTGGCAACGCACTCCGAGATTGGAGCTGGGTCTCCAAGCTTGGAGCGCCCGCCCCCTCTTGCAGCTGGCATGGAAAGAACTGTGCCAGCTGCAGCTCCGAGGTGGCAAGAATGACCTCGGAGTTGGGGCTGAGTGGGCATTCTGGGAGGGCAGAGAGGGGAAGAGACAGGTGCTGCCATGATACAAAGTATCCTGGTGGTGCCTCAGCCTCCTTTCCTTGTGGTCCAAGGTGCAACACTTAGACGGCCAAAATCGGCCATCTAAGTGTTTTGCAGAGTGGGAGGAGTGACGAGGTGACCTTCTCCTCCGCCCTCCTCCTGCTCTCCATAGGATGTCCGTAATCCTCCAGGTGCAGAGGACTATGGGCATCTGGATTGGATTATGCTGTAAATTACAAAAAAAGAGTCTTGCATCTCATCTGGTAGGCCTAGAATTTGACAGACCCTTGGCAAAGAGAATTATGGAGATGCATAGCCATAAATGCAGGGGGGCAACTGTGTGCATTGACTGCTTATACATGACACATGGGGTGCAGCATTATTATGCCACTTTAAGAGCTCTCCCCTTTTATGTAAATAATACATGGAGTATGTATAGAAGGAAAATCCAAAATCCATGATTTCTCACAGTAACTTCATTAGGATCAACCAAAATGCCACAAAAGTGTGCAACTTCTTCTGTGGCATTTTAGTTGGCTCTAATTAGAGATGGATGAATTTGTCAATTTTGGTTTCTCTCAGTTTCTCATCTTTACAATCTTCCATTCAGTTCATCCTGAACTTTGTGGATTTCTCTACTGTTAAGTCCTGTTTGTCCCAAACTGTGAGGTTTTTTTTTAAAGTTTGCATGAAAATTCATAAGCATTCTTGTACACATTTCTCCTAATACATGCATTATTGTATGCATTTTTGTCTAATTTTTGCAAGCAATTTTCTCAATATAATGCATTTTTAACATTATCTCCCTAATATACATATTTTTGTACACATCATTTATTGGAGAACTCAACTGCAAAATTTGGAGAAGTGCAAATTTTGATGGATAACTGAGTTTCAGTGAGCATGGCCCAGGGGTGTCGAACCTCTCTCAGCTCGAGGCCAAATTCCATCTGGAGAAACTCTCAGGGGCTGCATTTCAGTGATGGGTGGGGCCAAAGTCAAAAGGAGTGGGACCAAAAATACCAGCATATTTTAATTTAAAGGTGATGATGATGATGACGACGACAATGATTTTAATTTCTATTCTGCCCAATAGCTGAAGCTCTCCGGACGCCTCAGAGAATACAGCACAACACTTCATAGAATACAATAAAATACAGTGCAAAATGCAAATACAATAAAAACATCATAAAATTTCACTACAAAAATTTAAAAACCGCATTTAAACAAATATGGGCTCAATCCCGTGGCCCCCCAACCTTGCCCGGTGGGGCCATAGGATAGGTAAGGTTGGAGAACCCCCGCAACCTTGGAAATCCCTTCTGAGGTTGCAGCAGGGAGTCCGCCCGTGGAGTGCCCACCCCACCTCGCAGTCGGCGTAGTTCTTTCTGCACAGGCTGGGAACCGAAGATGGAAGACCGTCTTTGGTTCCGGCATTGGGGGGGGGTGCATTTCCAGCTGCAGGGAGGGGAGGAGTGAGCCTCTATAGAACATCCATGGCTCTCTTTCCTTATGGTGCGTGGCGAAGTGGTGCCTCAATGATGACCTAAATAAAGTGGTGCCTCAATATAATTTATTAAATTTTATATTTATTATATTTATTTATTATATTTTATACCTTTATACCTAAAGAGCATGTGAGTGTTCCCCCAATGTCAGGAATCACCAAAGCTAGTACCAGGAACCCGTGGAACTGTGTGTTGCTGCCCCCTATTTGTGAGCCACCAGGGCCACGGGCTGAGTATTTCTCAGCCAGTCAAGTATTTTTAGGATCCAAAGTGACTTTGCCCATCCAAGCTTTTCACTGGTTCCCCTTGACCTGGAAGAACTGGCTATAATGACTTCCAGGTCAAGCTGAAAAATTGTCTGGGCAACAGCCATCTCCACTGTGTCAGACTTCTGCTTCATGATTCCTTCCCTTTGACTTCTGCCTCATGATTTTTGGCTTTTGACTCCTGGTTCTTCTCACTCTGTGGCTGACTACAGGACCACACAATCAACATGTGCCCTACAACATGAGCTAGCCAACAAGACAAAGCCTTATGCACGCAGTTTAACCTCTGCAGTCTAGACCACACTGATCCACAAGGAGAGAGAAGGTGCACCACAGACAGATGGATGCTTGCAGACCAACATTCCACATGACTTACATCACTAAGATAAGGCACACATGCTTCTAGGATGGACAAAAACATCATGGTGGATAATGGATTTGGGGGGTTATTTCTTCCTGCCTGAAACCAAGGGCCACTGGGAGGCTGCACCCCCTGCCTCCTAGGAGTAACATCAGAGCAAGGAGGAGACCAACCTGGCCCCATACATCAGCTGGAGAGGGAGCAGCTGCAGGGAACATGTTTTGCCCTTCCCTGCCAAAAAAATAAAAAAAAAATAAAAACCTATAAGAACCCTTTAAACTAAGAGCTGGTGCCTGAGTTTGGCATTCTTCCTTCTCCCTCCCAATCCCTTTTCCTTTTGTGTCATGTCTTTTAGATTGTGAGCCTATGGGCAGGGATTGTCTTATTATTAATCTGTGTAAGCCGCTCTGAGAGACTTTTCTGGCTGAAGAGCGGGGTATCAATGCAATAAATAAATAAATAAATCAGACAGATATTGAATGTGGGGAAAACTCAGTAGCTGATTCAGTCAAATAAAAATTGTATTGGATATTTTATCTCCTCAGAACTTGGATCCAGCCAGTTTTCCTAGGCTGGATTGAAAAGATGGAGACCTGATGGTTCCTGTGGGTGGTGAGAACTTCTTCTCACTGGTGTCTCTCCCCTCACTTTTCTCTGCATATGTTCATAGCCACTCTTATCTTTCAGAACTAAGCCCTGTATATATCTACTGTATATACCTATATTTATCTACTCAGAAGTAAGCCCCACTGGGTTCACTTACAACCAGGTAAGTGAATACTTACCTTGGAGATCCAGTGTGGTGTAGTGGTTAGAATCTTAGACTGGGACTTGGGAGACCCAGGTTCTATTCCCCACTTGGCCATGAAGCTCACTGGGTGACTTTCGGCCAGTCACGGACTCTCAGCCTAACCTACCTCACAGGGTTGTTGTGAGGGTAAAATGGAAAGGAGGATTATGTAAGCCACCATGGGTTCCTTGCAAGAAAAAAGGTGGGAAATAAATATAAATAAAGAAATACAGGATTGCAAGCTTTGGAATTTATTGTCTTGCTTTAATGTGAGGAATAAGAGCTTTCTTCTCTATTGTGTCTTCCTTTTCCTTTCCTTTTCAAGTATCCTTTTTATATTCTCAAGTGTCAACTGGTGTGATTAGTTATACATTGTTGTGTGTCATTTGTGTTATCTCAATGACACAGAGAATAGGCCTTCTTGCATTCATGAACTATCTTTAAAAAGAAAATTCAGTGAGCATGAAATGTACTATGGATAAACTGAAATAAGGTGGGGTGATTCATGAATTCACCCCCTGTGAGATGGACCACTCCCTATTTTGGAAATTTGTGAAGTCTGCAAAATCAAGCAGAAATGTGAGTGGAGGCATGTTTTCATGTAGCCAAATATGGCTGTGTCTATGTGGCATCATCAAGAAGCCTATTTAGAGTGTGGGTAGTACTTCCAGGCCCTTCTTCTAATTTGGCTTTGTGTAACATCATGTAACTAAATCTGATTGGCTGCATCATGATGACTAATATGTCATCATGTTGGTTACGTGATCTCTGATTGCCTCAGTAAGGAGCACCTGTTTAAAAAATGGCATCGAAGAAGCTGCATATTGGGGAAAGAAGCAGCTGTGAACAGGCAGAAAACTGCATGAAAAAAAGGCAAATAAATTTCATGAAATTGGAACTGGATTCTAGAAGTGTGTTACTCCATTGTTAAAACAGCTGCATTGGCTCCCAATTTGTTCCCAGGTCCAATTCAAAGTGCAGTGTATAGTCTTTAAAGCCCTATAGCATTTGGGACAAGCAGGTCTAGTAGACAAGGGTAGACATGGCTGGACACCTGCCCCCTGGACTTGATTCTTCTCTTCACCATCACAACCTGCTTATTCACCTACCACATGCACTGGCCCAGACAGTGGTGGTGATGAGAAGGAGAAGCAGCTGATGCCCCTTGCTCCGTGCTCACTGCTCTCTGCCCATCAAGAAAGCAAATGCTGGCAATGATGAGAAATACGATAAGGAGCGGTAGCCGCTAGTGACAGTCCATGGAGACCATACAAAGAAATAAAATTTAAGTATATTAGAAAAACAAAATGAGAACTAAAGCTGCATAAATCCACTCCAATAATAACAAAATGACACTGAGTTTCACAGAATTGATGTGTAATTTTTTAAAAGTGAGAGAGATACTTAGTGAAGAGGATCAGAAATAGCTCCTGTATAGAGAAGCAGATATGCTGCTGTTTTCAGCAGTGAGTTTCTTCAGAGACTACATTTCACTTTTTACCCTCCTTGAGTCTAGGAAAATAATTGCTTTAAAAAAAAATAGTAACTTCCACTCCCATTCCTGTCTATAGCCCCTCTTATGCATCACTCACCTGAAGGGGTACTCATGCACCATCAGTGCTGCTGTCTCCACTTCTGCAGGTCACGCAGCTTCCCTCGCCCCGATGTCCACACAAAATTAGGGATGGACATTTGCAGCAGGTGCTTCCATGGGATCTGGAACCCTGTACAATATAGCGGGGGATAAATCTGTCCACTTGGTTTGCTCTCAGTTTCTAATTTTTCCAATCTTAGTTTGGTTCGTCCTGAATTTTGAGAATTTCTCTAGTCTTATGCTTGGTTCTTCCCGAACTTCGAGCGTTCCTTTTTAAGAGTTCACATGAAAATTGATAAGTATTTTTGAGCACATTTCTCCTAATACATGAGTTTTTGCTTGCATTTTTGCCTAATATATACATGTACTTTGCTAACTGTGA
Organism: Shinisaurus crocodilurus; assembly: GCA_021292165.1. NCBI lineage: Eukaryota > Metazoa > Chordata > Lepidosauria > Squamata > Shinisauridae > Shinisaurus > Shinisaurus crocodilurus. Next base: position 49,797 of record JAHFWL010001138.1, read on the forward strand.
ATCTCATTCCCTCAACTGTCTTGTCCAAGTACAAAGGCACATGGCCCCGGGCACCAAGGCACATTGTTATTTCCTGGCCACTTCTTCATAGGCATGTTTAATTATGAGTAGGGAAAATGTAACACTGGAAATAGTGTTTCTTCCTAGTTGAATTCTTCTGCTACAATAGAAATGCAAATAAATAAATAAGCAGATCCTTCAAGACCAGGCAAAAAAACAATAATAATGAAAGAGGAGTAAAATTAATATCAGGAGGCAACTAGTGATAATGTTATCTTGTCTGCATCTAATTGCCACCAATAATAAAATATTCATAGGACAGTATAAATGAATATCTCATCTCCATGCACAGCATTACTTGGCAACACTTTCCTTCAATATAATTCTGCCCAGAAATGCAAACACGCTGTGATATAAAAATGCCACAGACACATAAAGAAACTTCCTGCCAAGGCTTGGAAGAATGGATATTTCTCAGTTAGAATAATGCAGTGACTTGACATTCCTAATGAAATGTAGCTTTCTGATAGTCCTACATTTTTAATTCCTTTGCAGTCACAACTTTCATTAGTTAAATTAATTTCTAGACTATTGGAATTGGGGAAGAAGTAACCCTCATGATGCGGAGACATTTCTATTTGTTTCCTTCAGTACTAGACTATTATTACACCACCTCTAATAGCGCAATTCTATGAGGGTGCCCACAACCCTCCGAACCCAGAGGATTGTGGGCATCCTATGCAGGGTGGGAGAAGCATGGCACATGGAATATCTGCTGCGCTCCCCTCACCCTCAAAAACATGTAGATAGCCAATGTCAGCCGTCTAGATGGTTTTCCTCTCCTCACGAGGAGGATAGGCTGAGGAACAGCCTGGATTCCTTGGAATCCAGCAGAGCCTCGCTCCCCCCTCCCCCCAGGAATACCCCTTCATGGGGGAACGAAAGATGGAAAACCATCTTTGGTTCCCTGCTGGCATGGAAAAAACTGCACCAGCTATGAGGTGGGGGAGTGGGTGTTCTGTGGCACTGTGACCTTAGAAAAGATTTCTGAGGTTGCAGAGGGCGAGGCTTCCAGACCCAATCCTACAGTATGTCCCCCCAGATAAGGTTGGAGGGACATAGGATTGTGCCCTAAGACAGCCTTGGTGCCCTCCAGATGTGTTGGACCATACCTCCCATTGTCCTCAGCCAGCAACAGCCATTCCATTTGGGGGTGATGGGAGTTGAAGTCCAACAGATCTGGCAGGCAGGCACCAGGTTAGGACCACTGTGCAGAATGTTGTGTAGTCTTGCTCCAATTCATCCTCATAATAAGTCTGTTAATTAGGTCAAGATAATTTCAATGCTGCGGATGAAGCTGAGAGATGGAGTCAACATGATGGAGTTTAAAGTGATTGTTTTGATTGTGATAAAGAATATGCAGCCATTCTCATTTCCATGAAATTGTATTTTGAAATACAGTTAAAAATGCAGGCAACAAAGAGGAAGAAGAAGGAGATACCTAACAATACAACAAGATCACTAAAGAAATAAAGAAATGAGTTGATTAAAATCCTTAGTATATCATGGATATGGAACACCTAGAGTGAAGCAGTTTAAGGAGAAACTCCCTGCCTAATGAAAGAGTTCTCTGGTGAACTGAGAGTAAATATTTGGAGGATAGGTTGGCCATCTGCCTTCCAGCTCTGTGTGGGAAGAAGCCCCCTGAGGTTGTTAATATGGCTGTTTGAACTGATTCATAATTTTGTGAAATAATGGGAAATAACTCAACAGCAAGAATAAATAAGTACAAACTCGGTCTCTAATTAGTGTTCTACTTATTATGGGATGAACTTCTGAAATATATATGATGATAATACATTACACTGCTGTGTCTCACTTCTTTTTTGTTTCAGAAATGATCAGATTATCCAGTATTTTCTCCTAAAAGCCAGTGTGTGTGATTTACACATATAATAAACCACGAAACAGGCAATTGACTCAAGAACTACATAAGGCACTTAATACATACTTAGTCCCATATCCAGCAGTCTCTAATTCATGTAAGACAGATTCCAGTGGGGTAGCTGTGTTAGTCTGTTGTAGTAAAAACAATAGAGAGTCTTGTGGCACCTTTAAGACCCAGAAATACATTCTGACATAAGCTTTTGTGGACTAGAGTCCACTTCATCAGATGCAGCATTGCATTATCTCAAGTGGGCTCAGGGCAATTCTGCATCAGAGATATTAAGGGTACAATCCTATGCATGTTTAAATCTTATGGATGTCTAAACCTGCATAGGATTGTACCCTCATTTATTTATTTATGGTATTTTAGCCTGCCTTTCTGGATCAAGCCCTCCCAAGGCAGTTTACCAAAATGTATAAATATGTAATACACAACAAATACAAGAATAATACAATCTTAATCTCAATGACATAATTTAAAACTAACATAATTAAAAACCAATTAAAATGTTTTTAATTCCAAAAACATAACCAACAGCAGTTCCTATGATTAAAACCATTTAAAATATCAGTCAAGTCCATGGAAAAACTTGTAAAAGCAAGGAAACAGTCAGTGAATAGTATACTAATAAAAGTAAGGTAATTACAACCTCTGTTGTGGAACTTCAGTATGCTGATGATAATGTGGTCTCCGCACATTCAGAGGATGATCTCCAAACTATCCTAAATGCTTTTGCAGAAGCATACGGAAAACTTGGTCTCTCACTTAACATCAAAAAAAACCAAAGTGCTTCATCAGCAAGTGCAAGCTAACCCTTTGGTGATGCCATCTATCCAGCTTGGCGGGACAATACTGGAAAATGTCGATCATTTTCTCTATCTTGGCAGCTATCTTTCTGTTACAGCTAACATCGACAGTGAAATCCAGCTCCGCAAGTGCTGCGTTTTCTCGAATGAAACATAGAGTGTTCGAGGATCGGGATATTTGTAAGAAGACCAAAACACTGGTTTATGAAGCCATTGTATTACCAACTTTATTGTATGCCTGCGAAACATGGACTATCTATAAACGTCACCTCCAACTCCTTGAAAGATTTCATCAACGTTGCCTCCAGAAAATCCTGCGAATTACTTGGGAAGATAGGCGAATAAATGTCAGTGTACTGGAAGAAGCAAAGACTACTAGCATTGAAAAAATGATCCTTCAACGCCAACTTCAGTGGACCAGTCATGTTGTTCGAATGCCTGACTGCCGTCTCCCAAAGCAGTTACTTTATTCCCAACTCAAGGATGGAAAGCGGAATATCGGTGGTCAATATAAGAGGTTTAAAGATGTTCTTAAGGCTAATCTAAAAAAAAAAAAGCAATATAAACATCAAAAACTGGGAAGCTCTGGTCCATGAACGATCTAACTGGAGGTTGGCCTTTCACAAAGGTTCTATGGACTTTGAAGAAGCCCAAGTGCAAGGTGAAAGGGAGAAACGTGCTGTGAAAAGCACGTCAAATGAATCGTTTACAGGACCATCTTCCATCTGGTAACCTGTGTCCTCACTGTGGGAAGCTGTGTGGATCTAGAATTGGCCTCCACAGTCACTTATGGACCCATTGCTAGAGTCTACACAATTTTCTTTAGAATTTTCCTCCTTTTAAAATCTCATTACCCTGGAAGACAATCTTACTCGGTCACGAGTGATCGCCTGACTGACTGACTGGGAGGGAGTTCTGCAGATTAGGGGCCACCATTGAGGAGGCCCTGTACCTAATGCCTGCTAATTTGACTGTGAATTTTATTGGGGACATCCAAGTATCTTGTGCTTTCTTCATATATTCCCATGTACTAGCCCATTAGTGCTCTGCTTCTGGACAGTACAAATATCACTAAGCTTACTGTGCTATCCCTTACGACAGGGGTGTTGAACCTCTTTCAGACTAAGGGCTGAATTCCACTTCAGAGAAACTCTCAGGGGTTGCATTCCAGTGGTGGGTGTGGCCAAGGGCAAAAGGGGCAGGACTAAATACCCAAAATACAAACATATTTTAGCTTATAGCTCTCACTGCATATGAACATAAGAAGAGCCCTGCTGGATCAGACCAAGGGTCCATCTAGTTCAGCAATCTGTTCACGCAGTGGCCAACCAGCTGCCCACAGGATCCCACAAGCAGGACATGAGTGCAACAGCAGCCTCCTACCCGTGTTCCTAGCAACTGGTGTACATAGGCACACTGCCTCTGATACTGTGAGTAAACAAGCCTTTGGAGAGGAATTTCAACCTTTTAGAAGGGGGGGGGATGGCACAAAAGCCAGGAAACTATGAAACAATCAGCAATCAGGGGAAAGGGGGTGGGGCCGGGGGAAGTGGGTGTGATTATCTGGGGGTCCCTAGATGGTGGATTGGCCCCTGGGGCTGAGGTTCTGCACTCCTACCTTATGGCCATGGGGACAAGAGTTTCCCAATGCCCTTCACTTTGGCAAGAGAAGGAAACATTTTGTGTATTATTCAACGTGCAGAGTAATGAATAGGAACAATAATGGGATAAAGGAAGGAAGCAAAACATGGATCAATGTAACGGGAGAAGCTTTACACATTCAGCAGTCTTTGAAAACCTGAATACACAATTTCAGTGTCCAATGTGGACTGGCAAAGTGCTATTGAGGCTTTTTACTACTCTTAGGGTACATGCTGGCTGGGGAATGTGGGCAGTTGTAGGACTTTTCTTTCTGTCTCAACATGTCTGGTAGGGTTGTACCTTTAGTCCCTTAATTACCGGTAGTCATTTTCTCCTTGTTCCTTTCTTTTAATACAGTTACTGCTTCTCAGCAAAGATGCCGCATGGTTCTGACATTGGGCCTGTGGGAACCCATCTTTAGGAAAGCAGATCTTTCCTAAGTAGTATGTAAGTTCAAGAAACACTCCTGTGTTTCAGAAAGGACTCCTTTGCTCATTCATTATTTTCCCCATTTGTCTCTCTGTCCCTATATCCTCCATTGCATTCCAGAAGTTCCTTCTGTTTCCTTTTCTCCCATTTTGTACTTCTTCTCATGCCTTCTTTTGTGTCTCTTTGGGGCACTCCTTTTGCAACTACATATGACTCTAACTTCAAGCACCGTAAACACAGGCACTATAACAATTTTTGGTTGTTGTTGTTGTTGCAAGCAGTGACTGCAATGTGGCAGCATAAAATGCCATTATGTAAGTAGGACAAAGATGCCTAAGCTTGAAAGATGTGCTCAGATAAAAGTCTTCCTAAAGTGATGTAGGGAGATGTAAATGGACCCCAATATCATGCATCATCTTAATGAGAACCAACAATGTGATTGTCTACAGAGGAACTGTTATATGGCTTGTTTTCAGCTGCATAATCACGCTACCGACTGAAGAAACAACTTCAAGGCTGTCAGGCAAATTGCTAGAAATGTGTGTCAGTGATCCTGCTGGCAAAAAAAGAAAAAGGGTGGGGTGGGGGGGAGAAGAGATGTCTTGCAAAACCTGAGACAGACAGCCTTAATTACCCTCCAAAGAGAGTGTTAGTGCAGAGGTGTGCAGTTATGTACACATAGCAGTGATTACCAATGTATCTGGGTAGTCAATAGCTTACTAGGCATTTATTAATGTGGTGGTGGCAGCATTGGAAACACATATTGGTGGGCAGTCACCGAAGGGTCAAATTGCATTTCTGTGGAATTGTCCCACGTGTTAGATAGCTATGAAATAGGAGGGGAAAGGCTTTGGTGCTGTGGTGGGGGGCAGCTGAATGTGGTGCTAACTTCCAGCTCCAAAGTTCTCTTCCCCACAGTCCTGTCACTGACAGACAGAAGTGAGCCCATCGATTGTAATGAAGAAGAGCTTTACTAAAATACATATATGGTGTAATCCTGTGCATGTTTAGACAGAAGAAGTGCTACAACTCCCAGGATTCCCCAGCCAGAATCCTGGGAGCTGTAGGACTTCTTTCTGTCTAAACATGCACAAGATTGCACCCATACTTCTGTAATTATTTGGACGTGAGGTTAAAAAAGGGGGGTACCTATATATAAACCATTTACCAGTAGGCTGAAAGTGGGCAATGGCAAGAATAAAAGTAGAGTTTGGTGAACATCTTTGCTGCTGTAAAATGTCCTGTAGGACTTCCCATCCAGTTCAGGAGACTGTCTCTAGTTTCAAGAAAATGGCTCACCCCCTAGTGAAGCTATTAGCAATGGAATGAGATGGGTAGTAGTACTAAAATGTTCAGTCTATTTAGATGTGCCAGTGTTTGAACAAGCACCCATCATTGTCAGCGCTGTAGTGGTAAAGTCTGAAGTGCAGGCGCTCATCATGGCAGTCTTCCATAGCCAGGCCTCCATGGAGAATCCAAACATTCAGGCAGCTGTGTGGATCCACGACAACAAACCAGTTCGAGTAGTTTTCACCTCCCCTGGGAGCAGGGTTTTTATCAATCTATTGGGTCTTAATTGCCCATTCAAGACCAAGCTGCCCCAAAATTATTTGCATTAGAACAGGGAGCAATGCATTGCAGCTGGGCAAATTCATTTCCCCCCAGCTACTGTGAGAATTGCAACTAAACTCAAAAGGAATTCTGAATTCTGAGGGTGGCTGGCAGATGATAATGTCAATGTCCCTAAGAAGTGCTGGTGCTATATCCCTGTGAGCCCTGCTTCCACCTCCACTACACCACCGGTCCCTTTAACAGCCGTTTCATCTGTTTAGCTCGATGCCAGCCTTCCCCAACCTGGTATCTTCCACGTGTGCTGAACTACAACTCCCAGCATTCCCTAGCCAGCCATAGTTGGCTGGCTTGCTCCCCAATGGTCCTTCCACCAAGGCCGGTGTGTGTGAGCATGCTGGACACCACTGCTTGAAGGTACTTGGGCAGCCAAGCTGGCACGATCTCCTTCCAACAGGGCTTTCCCCACTTGACAGGTGTGGGGCTGGGTCCTACTATTTTTGACTTGGCCAGCAAGACCCGCCCCAAATGGTAGACTCCTGCACATGCTACCAGTCCAGATTCTAAGCACTGCTACAAGTTCTGTAATAGAATACATCATTTGATGGAGTAAAGTTTATGCCACACATCCCCCCCCCCCCCCCAGTTCTGGAAGGATATATCCTTTGAAGCAGTCTTATACTTCCTGCACTCTGAGGCTTTACAACTGCAGCACTAGAGTTCTCTTCAGGTCTATGAAACAATTTCCAGAGGGCTAGGGTCACCATGTTAGTCTGTTTGCAGCAAAACCAACAAAGAGCCTTGTGGAGCCTCAAAGACTAACACATTTATTCTGGCATAAGCTTTTGGGGGCTATAGTTCATCAGATACAAAATTATTTGCATTAGAACAGGGAGCAAGGCATTGCAGCTGGGCAAATTCATTTCCCCCCAGCTACTGTGAGAATTGCAGCTAAACTCAAAAGGAATTCTGAATTCTGAGGGTGGCTGGCAGATGATGATGTCAACGTCCCTAATAAAGAAGTGCTGGTGCTATATCCCTGTGAGCCCTGCTTCCGCTACACCACCGGTCCCTTTAACAGCCGTTTCATCTGCAGCACGTAGCAAATGAGAATGTTTAGCTCGATGCCAGCCTTCCCCAACCTGGTATCCTCCACGTGTGTTGAACTACAACTCCCAGCATTCCCTAGCCAGCCATAGTTGGCTGGCTTGCTCCCCAGTACTGTATATGTATACAGTACATATGGGGTATGGGTGGGGGGGAGGAATTTTAAACAGTGAGGTCAGAAGAAAATTCAATGCAGGAAGTACTGATGGAGACAGTCACATCACATGATTAACAGTGGCCATTTACAATGCAGCTGTTGCTGATAACACAAACTTCCTGGCACTAGGTAAGCCAATTAACACATGTAGTGTGATAAGAATCCTTTATCTTGATTCAAGCCCCTGGCTATAGAATCAAACCTGTAGATGAATTCTAACTCAGCATTCTCTCACCCCAGTTTCCATGTGAAGTTCCTTTGCTCCACAATGGCCACTTGAAGATCTGTGATAGAGTGCCCTGGGAGGGTAAAGCGTTCCTCTACTGGTTTCTGAATATTGCCATTTCTGATGTCAGATTTGTGTTTATCTATTGTTTTCTATTGGGACTGGTCCATTTGTCCTATGTAGGATGCAGAAAGGCATTGCTAACAGAAGATGGCATGTATCACATTGGAAGATGAGCTAGATGAGCCCCTAACATTGTGGGTGACATTATTAGGACCTGTAATAATGTTACCTACTATAGGTCTATATACACACTGAAGCTAAGCAGCTTTGACCCGGGTCATTGCTTGGATGGGTGACTGCCTGGACTTCCCACATCTGTTCTCCAGACTCCTGCATTGAGCAGGGGGTTGGACTCGATGGCCTTATTCATTCATTTATTCATTTTCTATACCACCCAATAGCTGAAGTTCTCTGGGTGGTGTACAACAATCAATTTTTAAAAATACAATAAAATACAGTTAAAAATATAAACAATAAAAACATAAAAATTTAAAACCAATTTTAAAAACGTCACTAAAACAAGTTAATAAAACACAACTGCTAGAAACAATTTACCACCCCGCCGTATACCATTTAATTATTAAAACCCTCAACGTAGAGGGCAGTCTTAACCTGGCACCAAAAAGATAATAGAGTTGGCGCCAGGCGGGCCTCAGGGGGGAGCTTGTTCCACAGTTGGGGGGCTACCACAGAAAAGGCCCTCCCCCTTGTTGCTGCCCTCCGAGCCTCACATGGAGGTGGCAGTCGGAGGAAGGCCCCTTCCAACTCTATGATTCTATGATTCTGTGATAGTTCTGTGGATTCCTCCTGTGTCCCTAGTGGTTACACTGCTCTGCTGGAAGCTTATTCTCTCCCCCCTGCCCCCCCAAAAACTGCTATCTCCAGCATCCATGCTAGAGGTTCTGTCAGAGCAATTGGTTTGAAAAGGAGAAGTCCAGACTCTCTGTCAGAACTTCTAACATCATAAGAACATAAGAAGAGTCATGCTGCATCGGACCAAGGGTCCATCTAGTCCAGCAGTCTGTTCACACAGTGGCCAATCAGCTGCCCATGGGAAACCCACAAGCAGGACATGAGTGCAACAGCACCCTCCTACCCATGTTCCTAGCAACTGGTGTACAGTTGCTCTGGTCCTCTGATACTGGAGGTAGCATATAGCCATCAGGACTAGTAGCCATTGATAGGCTTATCCTCCAGGAATTTGTCATAACCGAGGTGGACAATTTCCAAGAAAAAAAGATGTTTTGGATAGGGTAGTGATAAAAACAGATTTTATCTGGCTAATGAAACAAAAAAACACACAAAAAACTCCCAAAAGAACAGTATAGACCTCCGTGATTCAGCGGAAAACATTCCCTCCCCCACCTGGCCTGTGTTGCCCTGAACAGGCAAACTGGCACAGTGAGGAGCTTCAATCTGAAACCCATCACAGCAAAAAGTTCATATTTAGGGGTTTCCAATGCCACATACACAAACATCCCCCCTGAATCCCCATGTGTAGATAGTTCAGCGGATGCTGTAGCAGATTTCTCGCTGAATCAGTGTGACTGCCCTTCTTTTAAAGCCATCTTTGCTTGGTAACTTTCCCTTTGTATGTACTGAAAGAGGATTTGTGGAAATACTTGATGAACAAGGTTTAGGCCCCCTGAAGATTCATTTATTACATTCTAAAGGACTTTCTGCTGCCCAGAAAAATATCTTGGTAAAAAAATAATAATGGGGGGGGTATTTTTTTAGGGCCAGCCCTACCATTAGGCAGAGTGAGGCAGCTGCCTCAGGTGGCAGATACTGGGGTGTTGTTGAATGATGGGAAGGTGTCGGAGGAGAGAGCTGTGTGTGCCAAATGGCTTGCTTTGCCAGTCTGGTTGGATTCTGTATGTGGAATTAGGAGGGGGGCATTTTGTCCCCCTCAGGTGGCAAAATGTCTTGGGCCAGCCCTGCATCTTCCAAAATAATTCATTGACAAATACCAATATTAAATATAAAAAAAAACATATTGATATACCCATCCTTTCCCCTGCCTTGCCATCCAAGTTTATAACCCAGTTTGCAATGAACATAAATTCACTCCTACAAATATCAAAACAAAAATGAAGTCTGAAAAATAGGCTTTGATTTTCATGTCTCTCAAACCTTGTCATCGTACCAGGCCTGTCATCTGGGGTGATGTATAATTGACTTCCATAAAGAAAATATGACAAACCAAGATATGCTGTAAATGGATTTCAAACTTTTCTATTTCTGGTCCATCCATAATCCTCTATAAAATATATACACACCTCAATATCTCTTGCTTCTCTACCTTCGTCTATCTGATACAACATTCCATTTCTTAGTCTAAGTCTGTTTCCATGTCATCCAGTTGATTTCTCAGTACCTTACTGTGCTTAAGTTAGTACTCTTTGGATAGCATCTTGCCCATCAGTCATTATCTTCATTTCCCCCTCCAATTTTCCTCCAAGCCCCTTGCAGAATTCAGCATTGTTATCCATTGTGTCCTAAATTACATTGACTCATTCAATTTCTATCTTCTGCATCTAGTAAATAATCTTCCTTGTGACAGTTGCTATTATTTTAAAAATGTAACTGAAGACTTCAAATTGCTGTACAAGATTCTCTTGTTATCCCTTTGTAGTTCCTTGCTTTTAATGTACACAATAAATTTGACATCACCGAATAATGAATTTACACAGAGTTTCTGAATGAAATGTACTGAATATTTTAAAATCCACAGTACCCTATTTTGCTAAGCACTCTGCAGTTTATGGAATGGACAAAACCTTTTGCGTAACCAAATATTAACTAGTAGCATCCTATATTTATTGACTTCCTTTCCTGGAATTTTATTGGAACAGGCTGGATGTACCAACATCACATGAAAAGCAACTTCAGCAGTAGAGAGAGCAAAGGCATGTGTGACCATGGGAGGGAACTGAAAGGTCTGAAAGGATCAAGGCAAGGTCCCCTGGCAACTTCACAATGGGAGTAATGTAGAAAGAGTCCTTCAAAGCAGAAGGTGGTATTTCCTCTGTTTTGATAAAAGTTGTGCCGATTGCAAGGCTGGTACTGACGTGGCCCAATTCTTTTCTGTACTGACCTGCAAGATACCTGCAGGGAATCAGTGCAGTGCAAGCACTGACCTCTATGTGTGCATATTGCAGAGTCTGGATTTGCATTATGGTCATAACACCACAGGGTTGGAAGGGATCTCAACAGTCATCAACCCCCTGCTGATGCAGCAAATCTGCTGCTACAGCATCACTGATCGTTGGCCATCCAGCAAACTGGGGAAAGCGACTTCCGGGTTCTGGCGCTACGTCGTTTAAGTAGAAAGCAGCCTATTTTGCACAAATCAGGCCGTTTTCTATGTAAACAGCATAGCGCCGGAGACTCGGAAGTCTGGCGAGCACTGCAGCTGGCGCTCGCGCTTGGCTCAGCACCTTCCAAGGCAGTCTTCTCCACTGTCGGACAGTTTCTTTCATTAGAAAGTTCTTCCTTAATAATGGATTATTATGATAGAAATTATTTCTTGGTCCTGTGGTGATGGGAGATTCCTTCCACGTTCATAGTATCCTGCTGCCCTAGTACACTGCCCAAAGCTTCCCCCTGCCCCACTGGAAAACTACTACCCCGGCTTCTGTGCTAGAGATTCTGACTGAGTAATTGGGATGAAGAGGAGAAGGCCAGTCACTGTGGGTTGTATCCATACTTAACAATCCTATAATATGTCTATTCAGAAGCAAATCCCATTGCGTTCAATGGGGCTTATGTCCAGGTAAATGGATATATACTTGTAGCCTTACAGTTCAATCCTTTGCATGTCTACTTGGAAATAAGTCCCATGGAGCTCAATGGGACTTACTCCCAGGTAAGTGATTGCAGCCTTAGCCATACCAAACATGACTAATTTGTCCCATTGCTTTCAGTGGGTCTACTCTAAGCATATGACCAAGTCTGGTTCCAACCCTCTGTCAGAACCTTGAACACAACCTTCCCACAGTCCCCTACATATGTGCCGGACTACAACTCCCATACCAGAACAGCTATGCTGGCTGGGGGTGATGAGCATTGTAATCCAACATATCTGGAGTGCACCCATTTGGGGAAGGCTGCTCTAACATCACATGTGAGGCCAACATTTCCCCCGGGGGGGGGGGGGAGGTGACATTTAAGTCCAGTTGAAATCAGTGGGGCTTATATGAGTTATAACATTCCATTTATTTTGATAGGACTTAAACTTCTCTGGACTAGGTCAGTGGTATTTTTAAGGGTTGCAAATGTTAACGTTTGAACATGCATAGTGCAGGTTGACGTGATGTCACTGTGCAGACGTGGGGAATACAAAATCCTAATGAAACGCCACCTTGGAAGGTGGGTCATGACCATAAAGCTTGCCAACTTCCATATAATTAGAACCATTAATGGGTATATTTCACAGGTCATTTTAATACTGAGAAAGCTCCCTCTTAAGAAAGACTCTGCATGACTAATAATGCACTTGAAATGGCATGAACAATCAAGCAGCCTCACAGTGGAAAAAACCTCAGAAGTTTTCTCCCTTGTTAGTATTAATGTCAGAATAAAATATTAGTTGTAACTTTCAATTCCGCTGCAAAAACATTCTGAGACTGATTCATGCCCCATTTTTACTTACCTCTTGGATTTATGGTGCCATAGCAGACCATATCTAGTGGGCTTATTCTTTACAATACCCAGATGCATTTGAATGACAGATTCTTGCAAAAATAAATTCTACCGTGAAAATTTCGTGTTGATGCTATCAGAAAGTTGCTACCTCTTCAGGAAGAAGAACATTCTTGGGTCTAGAAGAGCTGTCAGCAGCAATATGAAATCTTTTCTTGCAAATTAGGAACAAAATATGAAAATACTTACAAATAATAGCAACTTATTATTTCATCAACAAAACAATTATAACCACACAAGGACACTTTTATAGGAGACAAACTAGTTCCCTTGTTTTGCTGTCCCTTTGAGGATGGTGATTGGATTCTGTCTTTCAACAATGGCATTTTGAAAGAGATACATTTGCATCTCTTGGTGCTTTGAACACCACCTGTCTATGCTAGAGCATCATTCCGAAAATTATTAGCATTCTGCAGTGTGTCCCCTTTTTATATGTTTTTTTTTTTTTTAATGAATTGAAAGGTTTAATTGACAGGTGTTTTTTTTTTTTTAAATCATTACGTATTCACAGGCTTCACCGCTGTCACATGAGAATAATGATAATTTGGAGTCTGCCAAAGGAATTTGTTTTAAATTCGGTGTTCTTCAGTTTTCTTTTCTGTCTCTGCGACGTACTTAATGATCTCCAGTATAAAGTCATCAGAACAAATGTCCAAAAGGTTGCTTGTTGCTGAGATGCAGAACATGCATAAAGCGCAGTGGAGGCTGGTGGCTCCGACATCAGTGGGGCGGTGATGTGTCCACTCTGGGTTGTAGTCTGAACTTTGAAGGAGCTCTCCATGGCTCTGAACGTGTCTTGGGCCTAGGGTTCAGCACCATGGATAGCTCCTTTAAAGTTCAGACTACAACCCAGAGTGGACACAGTGCACACTGCCCCACTGACCTTGGAGCCACCAGTCTCCACCGATAATTAGCAGTCCACAGGAGCTGCTGTCTGCCAGTTACACTGTGGGTCCATCCAGCCCAGTAGCGTCTACTCCAGGAGTGGGCAGAAAGTAGATCTCCAGATGTCTTGGGCTTCAGCTCCCAGCATTCCTGACTATTGGCCATGCTGGCAGGAGCATCTGAGAGTTGAATTCCGAAGTCTCTGGAGATCTACCTTCTGCCCACTCTGAACTATTCTGACTGTCAGTGGCTCCCACAGGGCTCAGGTCTTTCCTATCACCTGCTACCTGATCCTTTGAACTGGAGATGCCAGGTATTGAACCCGGGACCTTCCAAATGCCCTGCAAAATGGTTGATGCAGAATTTCTCCAGCCAGCCAGCCAGCCTGGAAGGCTGCACTGGAGTTTTCATCCGAATGAAAATGATTTCAGAGTCTGAAATCTACTCCCACACAAACTCTTTTGTATAACAAATCCCCTTTCCAGCTACGAAGGTGTTTGAATAAAATACCTATGGAACTTCAGGACTTCACTGGATTGAAAAACACAGCTTTTTCCAACAAACAGGTTGAGTGGGGGAGTGAGGCCCATCAGTCAGTCTGCTCTCCTGCTGACTCACCAACAAGCCACGCGTTGGCATTTGTGAGAAGAGGCCCTTTGGGTTGGATCTATAGGGACATAGGAAGCTGCCTTATACTGAGCCACACCATTGGGCCACCTAGCCAATACTGTTGACACTGATGGGCAGAGGCTCTCCAGGGCTTCTGGCAGGATCCTTTCCTAGCCCTACCTGGAGATGCCAGGATTGAACCTGGGTCCTTCTGCATGCTCTACCCCTGAGCTACAGCCCCACCCAGATTTATGTGGCTCAACTGTGCTGATGGAAGTGGATGTCCCTGACCCCTCCTTCCCATGGCAACCCTTCCAACCTGCTGAAAACACTACGCAGAGAATCAGGAGACTCTGATGAATGGGGTGAGCTGTGGTGTCAGGAGAGGGTGAATCCCCCAGAATCATGCAGGTGGACCTTCTGGGAGTGGAGCCCTTACTCTTGAGGAAGACAGATCCTGAATCCAAGGTACACACATAGAGCTCCTCGACACAAGGAAGAAACCCTTGTGTGTGATGAAAGAGCGCAAAAGCAGCAGCAAATTTCTCAGACAAACACACACACACACCTTATTTCTTAAGTACTGTAGATGCTTTAAAAAAGATAAATAACAGTAACATATGCAGGTACTAAAGCTTGATGGTTACAGAAGTGCAGTTTCTTAAACATTGCTCCATCTGTGAGGTAAGGAAAACACACACAGGTCAATCCTCCTTCATTATTTTCTAAACCCTAGCAAGCGTCAATGAAGTCAGTTAACACTAGACTAGTCTAACTGACTGAGGAGTGTTAGAATGGAATTCAAACCAGTTGCTAGGCAACCTCCAGCGTGCCCTCCCTTGATTCAATCAAGTGGTTCACTTCACTGAACCCTGCCCCCTGAACCCTTCAATCGGACTATATACAGTCTGCCTTAACCCTTTAATGGGCAACTGACTTAAAAAAAAACAAACCTTCCTGTAGAGTTGACATCTTCTCATTGCATATTTCAACAGTGTGGAAGAGATCTGCTGTGCATACCTTGGTACATACATAGGACCTCTTTTCACAGTTGCCCAACAGGCTAGGGGGTGGGAGTGGGGCTAGTTCATGCAGCTTGTGGCCCCCTCATGCATGTTTTTTTTTAAAAAAAATGCTTGAGGGGATTTGTCTGACACCCCCCAATCCTTCAGCTATAAATAGATGAGCTAAATGAAAGCCTCTGAGATGACTGCTTGTATGACTTCCTGATGTACTATTGGACAGTTGAAAATTTGAGCATTAAGCAGGTCAACCTGAAAGGGCAGACTTTTATAGCCATGATATTCTGCATATCAATTTTGCTCAGATTAACACTGATACTTGGCGCTATCCCCAGATGCCCAGAGTGCTTTACATGCTTTGTCTCAGGAAGCCTTGTACAGCCTAACACAGTGTTCTCCAACCTTGGGTCCCCAGATGTTTTTGAGCTACAGCTCCCAGCATGCCCCAGCCAGCTATGCTGGCTGGGGCATGCTGGGAGTTGTAGGCCAAAAACATCTGGGGACCCAAGGTTGGAGGACACTGGCTTAACAGCTATGCCAACCTCGTTATCGATTGGGGAACTGCAACCAAGAGGAAGTGGCTTTCCTATGGCTACCTCACGAGGTACTTGAGATTTGAACCAACCAAGGCTTTCCAGAAAGGCTACAGAGTGAATTCGTGACCAACTTGACATTAGGGAGGTTGAGAATTTCATTCGGTTTGCATTTGGAAGCAAACAGACATGAATCACACCTCCCAAACTAATGTGCGATCAGAATGCAGTTACCCTTCTGATTTCACAGTTCTCTGAATTTTTCACCGATTTCACAGTTCTCTGAATTTTGCGATGCAGTCTTCAGGTTAAAAATGTGTATCCCACAATCAGACACATATAAATGTGTGTTTTACAATAAAATGCATATGCTTATCTATGAACACATGCAAAACTGACATGGACCAAAAATGCTTTTCATTAAACATTCCTTTCATAGCTGTGGAGGCCAGCTTGTTCCAGCACTTTTTATTTTGCTGGGGTGTTTTTTTCCTTTCCCTTTTTTACATTTAAAAGCCTTTTTAATGAGACTATATGTTCCAGTTCCTTGTGAGGCTCCTACAGACACAATGGCTGGAGATACCTGTTGTATCTGAAGATGTTGCAGTGTATTCTAGTCTCAGAAGTACAGGAAATGGGTTGGCTGTGGGGATTTCAACCTGAGATGCTGGCTGGTTGCAGAGATGTTACTCTGCAAGTAGCAATAAAGAGACTGTCTTTTGTGTATACTCCAATTCAATCTGCAAGCATTGTTTAGGGAAAGTAGTTGCCTGCTAATTGAGCAGTCTAGGTTATGAATGATGGAACTGGCAAAACTGTTTCTGTATTCTGATGTTTATACTCAACACAATTTGTCTAACATGCTGTCCTATTCAGTCATCCTGGCATAAGTAGAAAATGCTTGTTGACACTTCATACAATAGCTGGCATAGGTTTGTGGTCGCCTGATCCAGAACTTTATCGACATTCTAATGTAAAAAATTGGGATCCTGCACACTTCAAAAGGATCTAATCCTAAAATGTTTGTGAAGAGAAGCTCATCATGCATTTGAAGCTATATTCTTTCATTGCTCTTCCCTGTTGGACATTTGCATTGGTGCTTGTTTACTTGGACATAAGTCCCGCTGCGTTCAATAGGGCCCAGTCCCATAAATGTGCTCAGGATTTCAGCTTTACGATATCAGAACAACCATGATGTGGAGCAATCACATTACGTGGAGCAATTTAAAGTGGGCTCGGCTCCATGTGACGGCCAAAGCTGGCAAACAGATCTTCCACCTTCCAATTCTCCTCCCCGTGCCAATTCTGAATCTGATTTCAAACATGAACTCTTTTGTTTTCTGGGCATCATTTAATACACTCTTCTCCTGAACACTGAGGATTTTCTGCTGTTGTATGACTAAAGAAATAAGTTTTCAAAGGAGCCTTGATATGCCTTGTTGTTGTTGTTGTTGTTGTTGTTGTTGAATATATAATTCAAAGTAACCTGCTGTTTTGACTGGAAATGGGAGTATTTTGAAGGAGTACTTCTCTTATCCCATTAAGTCCAAAATGACATTGGTTTTGAAAACAGTCAACATTTACCCTATTGGTTTTAAGATGCATTGTATTAATGAGACCACTTATTGTGCATTGTGCGAATGCAGCTCTCTCTTGAGAATTAGCAGGAATAAATATTCTTTCCCTATAATGACTTGGCCTATTAGCAAACAAGAAAGAAAGGACAGAAATACTTCTTCTGCCTTGCTTCATTGACTAGAATGGAGGTCCTCAACCTTTTTGGGTGGGTGGCCACATTTAGAATTTTGAGAGAATGTCATAAGTGTTTTCACAAAATGGCTGCCAAATGACCTGCCCATTCATGCTATGGTTGCAACAGTGAGCATAACCATTTCCCAAAAGGCAAGCCAGTGAGACTAGAAGAAAAGTAATTTGCCAAGAACCTAAATATAAGCTAGTGATAGGGGCTGAGCTCCAAAACACAAAACCATTTTTTGGAACCCAAATAAAGATGGCACTGCTTTGCAGCATGACGACCTCCCAGTTAATTTTTTGTTTAAATTGTAAACAATAAAATAAGCATCAGAAGGGACAGGGAGCCTGGTGGGCACCAAGAAAAGTGGCTGTGGGCACATTGGTGACCATGGGCACTGTGTTGGAGACCCCAGGGCTAGGACAAGAGAATCAGGTCCCTCCCTTTTGGAGGCTAGCATGAGTATGGGTTCTGGAGACCTTGACTTGGCTAGGAAGCTGAATAGCCCCACTCAGTCATAAGGTTTGTTGTGTGATCATGAGTAAGACCACATCTCTCAATCTAACCTACTGCATGGGATTGACTTAAAGATCAGGAAGATAACCACTGGAAAACACATACCTCACACTGAGCCCATCAATTTGGGCCTGTGACAGCAAAACTGGGTTACCTCTTTGTCAGATGGCCTTGATACAGCTAGGATCAAGGTTTCACCTTACTGTGGGTAATTCCTAACACAGGAATCTCTCTGTGTAATTCCTCATGCAGAAGAGAATGCTGCATAAACATGGGGATGGTAATGATTAAGATTATTGTGATAAAGATGATAAATAATAGTCAACACTTGCGAAAGGTTTGCTGAGTGCTAGAAAATCAATCATTATGTGCAAACTCACCTGAAAGATATTAAATCAGCTGATGCTTTTCTGTACAGGCTGTTTGATACAAATTTGATGGAGCTGGTCAGACCCCAATCCATTGTTTCGTTGCCAGTCCCCCTTGACAGCACCTTGATTTGCAATTTAGTATGTGCAAAATAAAGTCCCCGGTCTGCATGTCCTGTCAGTTTATCTTAATAAAACAATGAAGAATGCTGATCTCAGGAGGGGAAGAAGGTTCTCTACTGACAGTTAGCCATTTTTCATACTGAAGTGGCATTTGGCAGAAAAAGAAAACCATTTGCAGTGTAACCGAAGTCTCCTGTTCCTACAGTTTGCAGCAGTTTTGCTCTGATCATATATACTAATAATGAATTCAGTCTCCAATTGCCTGTCCTTATGTAGCCAAAACTACCCACTCTCGCCCCCACGCAAGAGGGAAGCATTTCAGTGTGCTTGGGGGAACTTTGCAGAAGTACAAAATAGCTTTAGGGGAAAAGAAGGAAGGGAGCAAAAACAAAACCCCACACCAAAGCAGTCCGGTGGGCATGGAATGCTGACTGTAGGGGAAAATAAATGGAGAGGGGAAGGGGAAACGGAATGGACCAATGAGAAGGGGTATAGAAAGGATCATCCTGGAGGAAGGTAATTGGCTGGAACACTGAACCCTACACTGCAAAATGTTGTTGCAAGTTCCACTTGCTTAGTCAAATTCCACCATGTTTGCAGGAATTAAAATGCCAATTGTACTATTCGGTTCCCGCCACTGAGAAACCTCTCAAAGCTGCCATTTTCAGGGCAGAGAAGTGTTCAGATCTCTTCCACCGTGCTTATTTTTAAGCAATTATATCCTGCCTTTCTTGCATCATGGAAATCAAAGCAACATGCATGGGGTTTTCAAGCCATCTCCCATACCAGCACTGGCCAGACCCAAAGCTGCTTAGCTTCAGTGAGAGGATGGATCATATACCTTCAGACCCTGTTCTGGGACCCTGCCTTAAGAACATAAGAAGAGTTGTGCTGGATCAGAACAAAGGCCTATCTAGTCCAGCAATCTGTTCACACAGTGGCCTATGGATGTCCACAAGCAGGACTCGAGCACAATTTAGCACCCTCCTGCTCATGTCCCCCAGCAACTCCTGTTCAGAGATATACTGCCTCTCATACTGGAAGTAGCATATATAGCCTTCATGACGACTAGTGGCCATTGATACACTGATCCTCCACAAATTTGTCTAATCCAGGGATGATGAAGAAGCATTTTCTGCCCAAGGGCTGAATTCCATTTCGGAGAAGCTGTCTGGGGGCCACATTCCAATGGTGGGTGCAGCCACAGGCAAAAGTGAGTGGGGCTGAAAAAACCCACCCCCACTTCTTTTGTTACCAATTTATAGTAGGAATCTTACTGACTCAGAAGTAAGCATAAGCATGTGTACTCACAATTAAGCAGAACACATCTTTGCATGTCTACTCAGAAGTAAGCAGGACTGAATCACTCAGCAGCTTCTGCCCCTGCCCCACAGGAGAAAGCTCTTATCTCCAACCAGAAGCTGATCAGTGATAAGTGCTCTCCTGTGCTATGCACAGATAGGGAGCCTTTTTCAGTGTTAAGCAGGGGAAAGCACTTATTTCCGATCAGCTGCTGATCGGAGATAAGAGCTTTCCCCTGTGAGCCAGGAAAGGAAGCTGCTGGGCTGGATGGGAAACCTCCACAGGCCTGAGGTTACTCATCCCTTTCAAAGGTCTAATCCCTTTTAAACACATCCAAATTGGTGGCCTTAGAATTTCTTGTCTGCCTTCTTCCTAAACAGCACTGGTCCCAATAAAGATATTTGGGGGATACCACTGCTTGCTGCACTCCCTGTTTAAGCCTGGAAATTCAGATCTATAGGAAAACAAAGGACTTCCCTGTAGAGTGAGTATGGAAGCAGCTGGTGTAATTGTGCAGTCCACTATCAGGCTACCGTGGTGAAGTTGGTTGAAATAACTAGCTATCTTTGTCTCGTTGTTGGTGTTTCTGGGAAATGGGAATTGCTGACCAACTGCTTCCAGTGATCAAGACCTTGAGTTTTGCAGTGTGGGGTTCAGTGCCTTGAAGTATAAGGGGCAGGAAGGAGATTTCAGCCTTTCCTAATGTTTAGGCTGTGTCCTTCCTAACCATAGAAAGAGCTTCTGAAAAAACAAACATTATTTCTCTGGAATGGATTTCTCTAAACTGGCTGATTTCCTGTTACAGTGTCTATATATATCTTTCAACCTGAGGGATTCTGATTGCTTCAGCTCCCAGTAGAGGTCTCCTGGTTAATTCCTTTCCTATCGTCTGTTGGGTGATACATTCCTGTCACAGTCAAGACACTTTGGATATTTGTTGCTTTCATTGCACGGGCATCTGTCCAGGTTGGTAAACCCTATTTCTTGGCCATTTTTCTCCCTAGTTCTACTTAGCCATTCTTTGCCCCTCTGATACTTGCAGCCATCCAGGTTTTATGTAGCTGTTCTTCAGCCTACTATTCTATCTTTGTGGCCCTTCCTCCATTAACATAGCCCAAGTAAAGTATTTTCAACATCGTCAGTATATCAGGAGTTGTATTTGAAAAGATTAAAAGGCTTCATATAATGCAACATGATCTCTGGGATTCTATTGAGGAAATATATATAGGGTGAAATCCAACTGTGTCCATCCACCAGCAGAATCGACACCACTGGCAAAATGGATGCCCCCTCACCCTGTAGCCCCCGCCTCCAACTACCTCCAAAATCTGTTCTGAAAGGTTGGGGGACCCTCCAGAGCAGATGCTGAACATGCAAAGGGGGTGCGGGGGGGGGGGAGGAGAAGTCCCATTGTGGGAGCTGGCTCTCATGGCACTGAACGCCACCCATATATTCTAGTAAGGCTATGTTTTTCCTTTCTACTTGTAATCCATACAATGGGTTAGATCCAGATTGAGGCATTTGCAACTGGGCTGGTGGAAACAGACCTCTGTGACCCCCTGTCCCCTGGTAATGCTACTCAGAGAGTTGGGAGACCCTGCTGAATGGGGTGAGCTGTGGTGTATTTGTGTGTGTGTGTGTGTGTGTGTGTATGTGTGTGTGTGTAGGGGATATGGGGATCCTCTAAAACCAGACGAAGGTTCCCTCTGTGAGCAGAGGCCTTCCGTCCACATCAGTGATTGCCACAGAAACTGTCATTCTAATCAGGCTGTGTTATTGGTTTTCTTTAATTACAGTATGTAACAGATCTGTATCCCTCATGTCAGCATACATGGGTTCCCCAGGTGGTCTCCCATCCAGGCACTGATCAGACACATTCCTGCCTAGTTTCAGTACAGTGACTGCATCATATACCCTCAGACTAGGCCCTGGAATGGTTGTCCCTCACACAGGAACATAAGAAGCAGTGTTATACCAAATCAAGCCAATGGTCTGTGTAGCTCAGTATTCTCTACACTTCCTGGCAGTGGCTCTCCAGAATTTCTTTCCCAGCATTACCTGCATATGGTATATCAAGAGAAAGGGGAAATCCAGATGATGGGTCTGCACTGCAAAACAAGCGGCTATCTAGAACTTGCCTACCAGTGACGACACTTTCTCCACTGCTGCCTCTATTAAGGCTGTTCCTTAAACTTCTGTAAACGCTAGCAGGTATGAGCCAATCACATCAATCATGGTGACACACATAACATAATGTCACAAGATGGCTCAGGAAAAAAAATTCCTCACAAAAATGAAGAGTGGAGGGCGAGGGGAAGGGAGTCATGGAAAAATTGATGGCTGATCTGGTGGGAGCTGTAGGCCAGCAACATCTGGGGACCCAAAGTTGGAGAGCCCTGGTATAGGGCAAAACCTAACCGAATTACCATGAATGGTTTTCACAGCCTTTCTTTTAAGCCCAATCTATACCCTCCACACATTCCCTATGGAATTGTCTCAGACCAGAAAGAAGGGAAATATTGCTATAATTGGGATTAGCTGAAGGGAGCTGTCGGATGTCTTTACTGATTCTCACCATTATTTAAAAGTATGATGTGTGCTGCAACAGAGCAACCTGCTATGGTATTAATCTAAATGAATTTAAACATAGTTTTATTGCTCTGTAGAGAAAACTGACATAAGCCTATTTAGCCGTGTATACAATAGATAAAATGAACAGTCTCTAGAGGTTTCTGTTCCGGGGGAAGTAATTACGGTATATAGGGTGGAAAAAGCCCAGGCCCCTTGAGAGATGTTCCTGTTTGTTTGGAGGATGGGTCTGGAGATTGCTGCCGCCGCTGAAGTTAGCTTGTCACTGTATTGATTAAGGTAAGATTATTCCTGCCCTTGACAGCAGCTTTTGATTTTATGAGATGCTTTCTGGACAGCAAGCAATATCTGCAAACATGGACAATTGTTTGCCACGGCTTCCATAAGGTTTGTAGGAGAAAATGAAAGATGCCCTTCTCTCTACACTCGTGTCTTTATTAATACATGAGTGTATAGAGGGTAAGGTCATTCATAACTGGAAGGAAGGCTAAGATTTAAAAATTAATTTTGGAAGCCTTGGCAATGACCGTGGATAGAGGAAGGAGAGAGGTAATGGACTTTGGGTGCAGGTGAAATGAGGAAGGCACCTCACCGGCATCCATGGTGCCAGCTCATACATTAGATGACAGCCCTCAACAGGAAGCTGCAATCAGTCCTAATTCTCTCTAATGGCAGCATAATCTTATGTGTGTCTACTGAGAAGTCATTCCTATTCTGTTCACTGAGGCTTACACCCCAGGTAAGGTGGGGATAGAATTGCAGCCTGAGTGGATCTGTATGGTACATCATTTTCAAAGATGCACTTTGTTGCCTTTCCATGTTACATTTTTGGAAGTACTCCCCAGCCCAGCTCGTGGAGCCTTCTTGGGTTCCTCCAGTGGGAGGGACTTGGCCTCCAAACCCCATCCCCTGGAGGAATCCCTGCTGTTAACAGAAGGGATGCGGGATGGAGATGGGGGACTCAGCTTAGACTCTAGGCAATATCATTTACACTGGGCTCAAAGACCTAATAGAGATGAATGAGACACCTGTGGCCTATGTTGGATTGGCTCAGAAATAAGCTGAGCTACTTCCCCCAAAGTTGAACATCATGACTTTTCAATTTATGTCTTTGAAGCCCCACACCCTAGCCACCCATACTTCAGATGATGGCAGGAGCAAGCCTCCAAAGACAAACATATCATGCAGAGAAGACAGCCATTTAAATATCCTGCTCCCAACCCATTTAGGGCTTTGTAGTGCTGTGAAGTGGCCCTGGAAATGAACTGGAACTAAGTGTAGATGGAACCAACTGGAGTAGTATGCTCTGAAAAGTGGATCCCAGACAACATTCCGGCCATGGGTGGCCATGTGTCCTCTTT
Source organism: Shinisaurus crocodilurus (assembly GCA_021292165.1). Lineage (NCBI taxonomy): Eukaryota > Metazoa > Chordata > Lepidosauria > Squamata > Shinisauridae > Shinisaurus > Shinisaurus crocodilurus. Next base: position 73,508 of record JAHFWL010001138.1, read on the forward strand.
TACAACAGACAGTCCTCTATTTGAAGGCATCCTCTGTTTGAAGGGTTATCCAGTCCAATTCCAGTTGAAAGATAAAGAACCATAAGAAGGGAGAGCAGCGGCTCTGAAGTTGCCAGTCAACTTTCATCCACACATATAAATCAGCATATGCAACATTTAGGCAAATTTATGACCTCTCTTTCGGCAATTCATAAGTGACCACTGTAACTGGAGTTTTCACCAGCTGAGATCTCAGTGATGAAGGTGGATGAGCAACAACATACCTGACAGCTGTGGATTTTAGTAGAAAATTCCATCTTAGCCATATGAACCATTAAACCTGCAGTTGTGTCCTAGGTGCCTCACTCTGTGTAGATATAAGCATTATGGGTGGATCCATCAAATCCTTCATGTGTTGTTCCCATAGCACAAAACAGATTCACACTAGAGTTCTAAATTATATGCTTCTGTGAGTACGGCTCCTTAAGATGCCATTAGCTATTGCTTACAATTTGTGACCAGCCAATACTTACAGCAATGCTATAATGGAACAAGGGCAGTCTCAAATTGTACCTGAACATTGTATAAAGGTACAAACAGTACTTGTTTTCCTTTTGGCATCATCTCTTGTGTATTAACTAATTTAGAGAGATGCCACTTTGCTGGCAGTAAGAGGAAGGGGGATGAAGTCAGTGGCTCGGCTCAGAAGTTTGGGGATCCCCAATGAAGCTAGCCTAGAATGTCCTCATTAACTTTTCAAAGCCTCCAGATTTGGTGGAATCACTGCAGCCAGTTGTCAATTATGCATGTGAAACCAATGATTTCCTGCCCATATAGCAAAGAGAGAGAGAGACTGTGATGTTTTGCATTCACTTTCGGTGGTGAACTGTTGTCCAGAAGCTTAGATGCTGTTTTTCTCGTTTGATTTTTTTGGGGGGGGTTACTATGTCTACCTCTAGCTCATTCTCAGAAGGTGTAGAGAATCTCACAAGCCAGATAAGCAAAATACTTATTAGGGCCAGGATCCAAAATATTCATTTAAGCTAGCCCAAATGCTTGGGTTTCCCAGCAGGGACTTGGCAGTAGGGGCGGCAGTGCCACAACGTGCAGCCCTGCTCTCTTTCGGCACACGTTAATCATGTGGAGAAGAAAATGCCTGAACAGGCTTATGACCTCCTTTTGGAAGTTCCCTTTAGATTGAAAAGTGGCTTGCCGTATGGCATGGGGGACCAGGTCACAGTTAAAGAAACACCTTGACAGGTCCGGGGTCAAGGGTAGGCATTGTTGGGCACCTACTGAGGGCCCAGTCCCCAGCAGGGGCATGCCGAGAAGAGCTCCCTGGACTTGCTGCTCCTCTTCACGGAACCTGTTTGTTCACCAGCCTCTCAGTCTGGCCCAGACAACAATGTGTGACAAATATTTGCCCCAGAAGTCTTTGTACTGTAGCTTAGGAATCTTGCAAGACTCTTTCACCAACCAACCTGCATAACAGGCTGCCTTGTAAATATTCATCATAAAGAAATATATATTGGTTTTTACAACTCCCATAAGGGAGCATATAAAATATTAAAATATATTCCCATATTAAAACTGAATCATTTGATTCTAGCAGAAGCATTCGTTCTGACATGCTGTAACTTTTCACTGACCTCCAAGCTTGCTACTGTTAACTCAAGTTGCAAGGGAAAACCAAAGGTGAGCCATTTTCCTACCTAAACTCAGGAAAAGCAACATATTCTTCAGATAAGGAATCTGAAGAAAGGATAGCTGTAGTATTGTTCATATGTTCTGCTTGCGATGTGAATAAGTAAAAATAACATGAGATATATTTAATTTTGCAAAGTAAATAGAACTGGAAAACACTTCAGGGTTAAAATAGTTCACAACAATAGAGGCTGCGAAAAAAGGCACAGATGAGACTTAAAATCAGGTATCCTGTCTTGAGAACTTAAGGGAATATGCTGAGCAGTAGTGCTGGCAACTATATGAAATAAATTTATTACTCCCAAATCATAGCTGGGAATTTTGGAAAAAATAATAGTTAATGGTTAAGGAGTGCTGAGCTGAAATTCCTGTTGTTGTTGTTGTTGTTAAGCATCACAATCAGCTCATAAGAAATCATATAAATATAAGAGGCAGAGCTGAAGAAAGTCAGGATGAAAACAGTTGTCCTCATATTGACTTATCTACTCCTTTTGCTACAGCTCAGAAATGTCCTACGGGTAAGGCATTTGATTCTTCTCAAAGAAAGGTATGATCTTGGAACAATTCCTAAAAAGATTTTTGAAATGTGTGCTTGCTAGGGATGTGAGAGAAATCCAGAATAAACTGGATTCGAATTTCTAAGAATTCAACCCGCAGATTCTGCAGTGGAGCGGCTTTTCCCAGGTCACATGGATTCCACAGGCTTCTGGGACATTTAATTCCTCCCCCATAATTTCATGCAAATTTAGTCGTAGAAAATGAATTTAAAAAAACACCGACCAAAAATGTGCATTTCCCCTATATGCTAAAGTGTGAAAATACACATTTTCCAGGGATTTGCCCATTTTAAGGAATTTGCAAATTTGCTTACAAACGGATTTACGCAAAATCTGATTCCATTAATAAGTGGACAATGGAATGAAAGCCACCTGACAATCTGCGAAACAGATGGAATGGGTTTTACAATGTTCGTACATCCCTACTTGTAACAACAACTTTGAATTTTTATGTGCTCTGTGCCCTCATATAATATCTTGTGTCCATGTAAAGATTGCTTAAGATTTTGAAGTAAAAGATGAAAAGACATGCCTGATTTCAGAGTCCTAAATAAATAATGTATCTGTGTTGAAACCAGAAATTCCATGAACCTACATTCCGTGGTGGCACTTTGTTCTTGGGAAATGGAATGGGATACGTTAACTGCTGATCCATGATCAAGCTAAGTACAACAATCCCATTTCATAGAATCCCTGGGCAAGGAAAAATTCATCATAAGTTGTAGTGAGGAGGAGGAGCAGTTGATGACGCTGCCTACTTGCTCACTGGCTCTCTGCCTGTCAAGCAAGCAAGTGGTAGCAATGATGAGAAAAAGGATGAGGAGCTATAGCAACTGGTGACCATGGTGGTCAGAAGATAGACCCCTTGAGGACAGGGGCCCATTGAGGGCATATTGCCCAAGGGCCCTCAAAACCTGGAGCCATCACTGCACCTTGGCCACACAGAACTAGTTGCTCAGTTCTTTCAATCCTCCTGACCTTTGTAAGTCTTTCCAGTTTCAACCATAACACATAACAGTTACTCGATTGACAGAAGATGACGTTGAAGGTTTGCAGAGTGAAGATAGTGTTCTGGTGCATGGATAAGAATAGGGGGAAAGGGGGAGGAGCTTAACAAAAAGCGCAAGCCGCAACTCCTGACTGTCCCCAGTTTTAGCTTTCTAAAACTAGTAGCTAAGGGGACTGACAGAAAAGTCCTGCCACCTAACTTAAGCCCTGGGACCTTGACTTGTTCCCTAACCTGGCACAGTAGCCATCATCAACATTGCTGCAACAGCCCTAGGTTAAAATAGACTTGCTGCTGAAATTTGTAAAATTTGAAATTTGGGCATTTCTGACCCTTCCAAATATTGCTCCATGAATTCTAGAGGCATCCTAGAGGATAAGAAAATCTACCATGCCTTTGAAGAAACCATCGTTGGATTCATTGTTGTTCCACTTGCATTTATGAGAAGTATGTTTAATTCTGCATTCTCACAATAATTTAATACTTCCATGGAAAATTTAATTTAACAATGTCATATACCTCCATGGAAAACCGGTGCATCCTTAGGCCTTTTATGCCAATTCACCTGCGGTAATTTCACTAGGTCCTGTAATATCTTGTACAACTACTTGAAACTAACGTGCATGTGAATGAAATATTGTGACCTCAAAACCTATGATGCAGTGAAACATAGAACAAAAGATGGCCACACCTCAGAGTTATAGCCAAACCCCTGATACATTGTGTCCACAAGCTAAAACACATACACGGAAATACTTGAGAGCTTTCACTGAAGCGAGTAGGTGGTACTATTGAAGGAACAGCAGTGTAAATAGCAGTGTAAATATCTGACATTCAAATTGATGGATAGATTTCCCATGGAAATCCATTACTTACGACTCGGGGAATAGAAATGGAAATAAATTCCTTTGGTATATCAATAGTCTCTGTGCAGCTATACTGCAGAAAGCCCCTGCATGGAAAGTTAGGTAAGTAGGTGGAAAATCAGAGGTCCTTTGTAGAACATCCTAAGGACTGTCTATGGCAGTCCTTCCCACTGTAGCACCAGCATAATGTAGCACCATCAAAAGAGAGAAACAAGAGGCATTTATAACTGGATGGTCTACTTGTCTACCATAGGAGATCGATGCTGCAACTAATGTATGAGTATCAGACTAGGCTGCCCAAGGCAAAACTCCCCTGCCTCTTCTTGACTCTTCCCCTAGCCAGGGACTATAAAACTAAGTATTCTCTAGTCTGCAGTAGATTCTTAAATGCATCCCCCCTCCCCCATCCCTGGTTTTCCCCAGGGAAATTATTCCACAGTCCATTACAGCTCACTGATGGGATGTATTTTTTTAATATATATTCAACCTATTCTCTTCCCATCCCTTTAAGTCTACTACATCTAGTTATATGTTTCTAAGTCAGAGTTTTCATTTAAAGAAAACTGGTGGTTTAGTTTTTATTGTTTTTTTTTTTTTTTAGGAGAGGAGAGAGTTTATATTACGAAGTACAAACTTGTTATAATTCTTTCTTTCTTTCTTTCTTTCTTTCTTTCTTTAAAGGATGCCCCCTAGTTCACCAATGACCTGCTGAATAAAGCAAGCTAGATTTTTGTTTTGAAAAATAATGCCCATATTGCCGGAGCATCTACCATCAATAGATGAGATGGTGTACAGCATTTTACATTAGAGAGTCAAATTAGGATTAAATATAGGTTTTGATTTGAAATACTGTGGGTTTAGATGTTATAATGATCTGAATAGTGTGTTTGTTTTATTGTAGCTGCCTTTGAAATATACTAATTAGATTGAATTTTAAAAAATACTTAAACAAACAAAACAAAATTTTCCTGGCTTTGGTGGTGGATTTAATAGTCAGAACTTGGGGTTGTGTCAATAATGTTTGTCTAGTTTGATGACCCCAGGTTATAATGGCTAATCACAAAAACTGCAAATAATAATAATAATAATAATAATAATAATAATAATAATAATAATAATAATACCACCGACTGGGGAGGAAAGGAGTTGACCTTGAGGGATAGTGACTTGCCTAAGACCATGGAGAAAGTTAATAGCTGGTGTGATGTTTGATTTGGGGACTTTGTGGTTCCCAGCAATAATCTTTGCTATGGCATTCACTAGCTTCCATTGTTTGTAAAGATTTCTAGTGTGGCTGCTGATGGAAGAATCAGCGAGGCTCAAGGTCATTGAGGTTCTCAGAGTATTTATTTATTTATTTATTTTATTTCATTTCATTTCTATACCACCCAGTAGCTGAAGCTCTCTGGGTGGTTTACAACAGTTCCTAAAACAGGACCATAATTCAATAAAACACCATAAAATGTTTCCAAAATAATATATATATATATATACATATATATATAAACAATTTAACAGCTCTACCTGAAAGCTTGGTCCACCTCATTCCTGTTGCCGAATGCCAACTCCTCCCTTTCTTCAAATGGGAAAAGTGTGCATTTGGGTATGCATTTTTTAAAGCATGCACCCAAATGTGGACTTTACCCCTATTGACTAAAGAGTGAAGATGTGCAATTCCCCCCCCCATGCACTTTTTTCAAATGCACATTTTTTCCCCAACAAATGCATTTTGCAAAACATGACTGCAAGCTCCTAAACATGGGAGTTTTGCCCCCAAAATGTGCTTGCATTCAGTGATGTGAACAGGATAAGTTTTGATGTTTGACAAACTGAAATGAAACTCTCATACATCCTTAGTGAAGGTTCCAGGTTTGGGAGGAGTTCCTGGGCAGATGTCTTCAAAGGGTTCCCCTCTCTGAATGGTCCTACCTCCTCCAATGTCGCTGCTGTCCACTCAGTTGCCCTCTCCTTCTCAGCCCCATCCACAAACTGCCCAGAAAGAGGGCTCAAGACAAGTGGAGGATGCTGCCCTTTCTCACTTTTGTCATTGTTTGCATGCTCAGACAAGGCAGGTGAACTGGCAGTGACAATAAGGAGAAGGAACAGCAGGGCCAGGAGGCTATGGGAGTGGGCCGTGGGTCCCCTGGAGGGGTGGTGCTTGGCAACTGCCCAACAATGCTGACCTCTGAGGTCAACCCTGGTACAGGTTACATTATGATCTGTGTCTCATATATCCATATCTAGTTGCTGATTAACATTCTTGGAAACTGAGACTAAAAGCTATAATTCGCCCCAATATACCTAAAGTTTACCCAACCAAGTTATCATTTGAGCTCAGATTTCACAGGTCAATATCCAACACTTTCCCGTGATGCATGCACACCTTTCTCTCAGGCTGAAAAGCCCAATCAAGGACTGCACGCACACAAGCACGCCTAACAGATAGTGGGCAATAGCACTGCATGTGTCAATGCTCAGGGCCTGGTGTGGGAAGGAGAAACAGAGGGCTGAATCTGCTCCTTCCATGCTTACCCAGGGAGATGATCTGTGCTCTTCTGGACAGAGCAGAAAGTTCTTGGTAGTTGCTCACCAGCCTTTCATTTACTCATGAAGACTTGAGCAAGGTCATTGTTGGCAAGATGTAGCAGCTGAGGGTGACCAGGATGATTTTGTTCCTATCTGTCTCCCTAGCTCTTTTTATCACATTTATTTCTTGCCCTTCCTCCAAGGAGTAGAGGAAGCATGCTTCCATATTATCCTCACAACAACTCTTGAGTTCTGCCTTGAGTGCCATTTTTTTTGGTAGAAAGACAGGGAACAAATAAAATGAATAAATAAACCCTAGGGCCCACAAGGTAGGTTGACTGAGAAACGGTGGCTTCCTTGAGGTCAGTCAGGGAGCATCATATTCAGGCAGGAATTTTAGCCCAGGTCTCCACAATCCAGCTCCCCAAGTCCAAACTCTGTCCACTCTACCACAATGGCTCCCAGTACATGTTAATGGGAGCAATTTGAGTGTCTTTGCTTTGGACATGGGGAGCTGGATCCAGATTTACGCTGGATCAGCTGTGCTGGTGGAAGTGAATTTCCCTAACCTCTCCTTTTCATGGCCTCTCTCGCCCCCTAAATATGCTTCACAGAGAGTCAAAAGACCTTGTTGAATGGGTTGAGCTGTGGTTGTGAGGGGGAGATCTCGATAAATAGGGGGGATGGACCTTTGGCAAGCGGAGCCCTTCCTCCCACAGAAGGTCATTTCCTCTTGTGCAAGGCAGATCTTGGATCTAACCCTATATTACTACATGGGCCTAAATCTTTTTAGATCATTTTTAAAAACTCCAGAAATATACAATTATCACATACTTGTATTGCAAGACGTCGCTTGTTTATCAAGTCAAAATTTATTTTTAAAATTGCTTGTCTTACAAAACACTCTCAGACCAAGTTACTTGCAATCCAAGGTATTATTGTATCAAGTTCTGGGAGCTGTGTCTGTTTCCAAGTCTTAGCCAGCAATATCTTACTGTGTGACAACATGTTTGCAACCAATTTCTTATTATGCTTACGTTTCACATGAGAACTCATATCATATAACACAACGGTATAATAATAAGAGGGTTCATCAATGGCACTTCATACCCAACAATGTCTTTACTCGTGTGGGAGATGCTGTAGCTCAGTGGTAGAGCAGATGTTTTGCATGCGGAAGGATCAGGTCCAACCCCCAGCATGCTCTGATTCCTGTCTGAAGCCCTGGGAAAGTGCCGTCAGTCAGTGCAGACAATACTGATCTAGAATGGCCAATTGTCTGACTCTGGAGTAGGCATGTTCATATATGCCCAACAGAAGAAAGCTTATTTTCCAATATACCTGGGCAGGAGCTCATTCCCAGCACAAATGGGCAAATATACCCTGTGCCCCAGGCACAGCTTAGTTTCATTTTTCCTCCCAAGAATATATGTGAGCAAAAGAAAGGATGTTATGAGCTCACTGAATAAGTAGATGTGGATGTTAAGATGTAGTGAAGTTTTGCTTGGAGACATCTGCAAAACCAAAGTGAGTTATAGTGATGCTGAAGGGTAGATAATTTAAGACCAAACACCATCTGGGTGTATTTGGGGAGTTACAGTATGTTTTCCCAATGGACTTTGGAGAACAGTATAGAATAAATGATCATGATGAATGATGATATTCCGAAGAGATCTGATTTTGGTAGCCAAAAAAAAGAAGGAGAGTGAGTGAGGATTAAAAAAAAAAACACAGAATGAAAGAGGAAGTGGAGTAAGAGAGTGGAAGGGCACTAGAGAAGAACCTTCAGTGTGTAGGAATAGGAACCACAGAGCTCCATTGAATATTTAAAGGGGAACAGCATGAGATGAGACAGACTGGACTGCTAAGGGCTAAGGACTCTTCCAGTCTTTGTTCTGCCTTGGTGCCTCCAGCATTATCCTGCCTGAACTTTGTTAGTTTGCTTCAGTGAGTCTCATAATACATCAACCTGTTTTTCAAAGATGGAATTGTTTAGAGAGTTGAATGTCCATCATTCCATCTGCCTTAGGGTTTCCTAAATACGGACTGATCAGGAGGAATAATCAGCTAGGTCAGCATGTAGGTGCCATTTCCATTGAAGTGAATGGTGGAAGCCCATTCATGCAAGATCTTCCTGTGTGTGCACTGGCAAAACACAGGAGGTGAGACTCAGAAGCACAGCCTTTACGGGGGCTAATTTTTATGATAGTGGAAATGTGGTCTTTTTCCTCCTAAGGCAGCCAGCCTTTAAAAGGAAAGCGATTTGTGATGGTGGGCTATTCATAGATTCATAGATTTAATAGATCATAGAGTTGGAAGGGAGCCTACAAGGCTATCAAGTCCAACCCCCTGCTCAGTGCAGGAAACTAGAGGAGGGGTCTCCCATCCAAGTAATAACCAGGCCTGACCCAGCTTAGCTTTCCACGCTCAGACAAGCTGAGCCAGCGTGAGCCACAGGCATGTTCCACTTACTGTTGATTTGAAAAGGTACTGTTGATTTGAAAATATTTAAAGTGCTATGGATATATTTGTAGTTATTTACACGATGTTTGAGATGTCGCAGGAAGAAGAAATTATAATCATCTTCCAGCAGCACCCTCAAATAGCATTTGCCATTTCTGATTGGGGGACTTGCTTCCTATTTCCTTTAGTAAAGAAAACATGAACACAGTTGTTTATAGCGTGAATGTATGTCTCGGCTATTGAGGGCTTCTGGAAGGCCATGATAGCGGCAGTAAGCCCGATGACTGGTTATTCCCCTGTTGTAGCCCCATGCTCCCTACCAGCAGCCCTGTGGGGTGGTGGAAATCGTGGGACCTCACTTCATACTGTAGTGAGATGGGGAGGGGGAAATAGCTGAGCCCAAATAGACCATTGGGCCCCTGGGCCTGCTCCCCCCCCTTATGGTCTTTATCTCGAAAACGGAGTTGGACTGGACCACCTTTCAACTCGAGGGCACCTTAAATGGAGGACTGACCTCTGACAGACCTTCCAAGTGAGGACCGTCTTCTGCGAAACAGGACAACTGGCCACCCTAGCCCTGGGGTCTGCAACATGGCATCTGTTGGCACCAATGTGACCACGGATGCCGCTCTTGGTGTCCACCAGGCTGTGATGGCCTGGAGCAGTGTTCTCCAGCCTTGGGTCCCCAGATGTTTTGGCCTACAACTCCCAGCA